>UELV01079235.1:0-13474 GCA_900490015.1 Megastigmus stigmatizans | reverse complement strand
CAAAAAAATTCTATAGTTAGTGTCTTAGGATTTCAAACATGATTTTGAAGTAAAATTAAAACAAAATTAATAAAAAACTTGATATTTTTATTTGAATTAATGTCCAATTTTCAACTGGTTTTATAGTTATGAAACAACAAAAAACATGTATTTTTTAGTTAAATTTTAATAATAATGTATTATGTACAACTCATTAAGATAAATATTAGATTTTCCCCTACAAACTGTTTTTTTATATTATATTTAGTAACAAGGAACTATAATTAATATTATTTATTGTACTTAAGTCATTTATTTACCTTTCTTCCTTAAAAAAATAAGTGGTTTTATAGTTGTGACACGCACTGTATAAGTAGCTGCTGTAAATAATCCGCCAATATAAGGAACATACTGTTTGATACTTTGTTTGGATAGGAGAGATCGACAGCTGTTTTCTTAATTTAAAAAAGCTTGTAAGAATTTTATAATTATAAAATGATAACGATTGAGTCCCTTTTTTACACAAATTAAACTACACTGTATTTTACTCACATGAACCTAAAGTTGTTAAAGTCTTGCTTAAAATAACAATAATTCCATTTTATCATTACTAATTATTTTTAAGGTCAAGAGAAGATTGTAAGAGCTTTTGCTGAAGTCATGAAAAATATGTCAAGGATGAAAACTTGTGTGAGGCCAGCTATGTGTAAGCCCTACGGAAAGCAATCCGAATCTCTTCAAAAAAGTAATATATTTTTTATATTGTACGTAATATCGGATAATAATGTTATTTTTATAACACTATTATCAAAATGAAATTTAAAAATCGTTTAATATCATTAAGAAAGTACACAACCATCCAGTTACAGTGTCGCCTTAACCCGTAAAGTCCTGAATGGCCATTTTTGATCTTATCTTTTGACGCTGTAACTTTCTATGTAAATATCCGATAGTCCTTTCTATATAAATTTTCGATAGTCCTAAGTCTCATCCTTCAAGCACCGATGTTAAAATTGGTATAAAAGTTGATGCGAAAAATATAGCTTATTTTTCGGAAAAAAACGTGATTTTTGGGCATTTTTTTAGAACAATTGAAAAACTCCAACGAGGCTTTAAAGGGTAGATATTCATACAACATTCTATCTATATTTGAACCATCAGGCGAAACTATTCGTGCTTAAAACCTAAAGTTTTTTTTAAAAAAATCCCAAAATATCACGCACGTTTTTCGAAACATAATCTATAACTTTTTGGCAACAACGAAAAAGTAAAACACTTTACACACTAGTGAAAAAAATGGGTACTTTACGTACGCTAAACAGGCATCTAAAGTCGAATTTTACGCACTTCAGTTATAAAAAAAATATTTATGAGACTCCGTGTGAAAAGATTGATTTATCGCATTTTATACACGTTGTATCATAAAATACGGTTCGATATATGAACGAAAAACAGATTGCACCCTCGTGTGATCTTTTCACACTTGCTCTACTCGTGCAAACGTTCACACGGGGTTAAATTACTTTATCGCACTAGTATCGAAATGTACTATTTTTTTTTAAATTGAGATTTTTTTTAAATAGATTGCAGCGGTTAAAAGTTAATAAAGAATATATAGCAACTTGAAAAATGATCAGTTATTCAATGAATATTGATCGGATCGAAAAGTTTCCGCTCTACCCGATGCCTTAGAGCCTATTATTATACTCATTAACAACCTGTATAAGAAGAGAAGATATCAGCAATAATAATTACAATTTTATCTTCTTGAATACCTATGCAAATAATATAATTATAAGAATTCATTTAATTTCTACATTTATTAATACTATCTATTCAAAAAATCATTTGCAAGGGTTGCAAGGGTTTTCTCTTCTCGATTTCATTCGTATTGCATTAAATGAGACATAGCTCAATTTGCAGAAGGCAATGTGAGGACGCAACCGTGGGCGTACAATCAAAATGGTAAATCATAAAATCGATTAACGTGATTAGGTGCAAGGATGAAAATTTACCAAAATATAAATTGCATTATTATAAACAAAGAAAATTTTTTTCCGAAGTCAAAGTAAAGAATGTAATGGTTGCAGAAGAGATGAAAGTTGCAAAATGACGTTGAATATTAACATTATAAGGTGCACTTTTGCAAATTAATACATTTGTTTATTCGGATACTATTTGCAAGGGAAAAATATTTGCAGAATTTAAAGTGGGGGCAGTGATAATTAAACTTAATTTACTGGGCAACAAAGTTTCTCGAGTGGAATCCGCTTCGCACAGTGCGCCCAGTATTGGCTCTCTCTTTACCGTTATTGATATTTGTACCAAATTGGATTCGGGATCGGAGAGACGAGAAAATAAACTGGCTTCGAAATTTTATATAAAATACTTATATTCTATAAACCTCCAGGAATTACAAAGATACCGCCGCTGAGCTCTCGCGAGTACACTTAGTTCTGCGCGTGAATTCGTTTGCTGCATGTACACCAGGTCAGGTTAGGTAAGCCTGTCCGACGCGACTACTACAAATGCAATCTCTAAGTTTTGATTCTATATTTGCCTCTTGCCCGGCTGGAGGAGGCGGAGAAAGATTAAAGTGGATTTTTATGTGTGCGTGTGAGCTTGTGCTTTTTTTGCACGTAAGCGAGCAAACGCAGTTACCCTGCGTTACTGTTCTGTTGCAGTCACTCAGTTTATTCGAGTAAAGCTGACTTCAGTGGAAAGGGAGAGTCCAACTTATTCAAAGGCAACAGTTGTTATGGCTTCCTTGTTTATGCTCAAGCTTCAGTAAGTACCTTCAGGTATCTCAATAAAAAGTGGATGCGAATACGGGACTGGTCAAGAGTGCTGAGGCCGCTGAGCGTCGTATAAGCGTGTACGTATGTGTCTGTTGTACTTGGGTAAATAAGGAAGAAGAAAAAGGAAAGCGAAAAAAGAAAAATAAGAAATTATATCGGGTGTTATAGGGAAGTAGAATAGGCTCTACGGAATTGGATAGAGCGGAAAATTCTAAGTGAAAAATCCTCTTGTAACTTTTCGATCTGATCAATATTCATTGAGAAATCATCGATTGAAAATTAGCTGAGCGGGCCAATCAGGAGAATAATAATAATAATAATAATAATAATAATAATGTGAGAAAAAAATATATAGTAATAAAGTCTGCACTTTCTAAAAATAAAAGAAAAAACAACAGCAATAAAATATGTGTAGAATGGATTTGAAAATTTGGCTCGATGTATGTGATGTGTAGTGCATATGAAAAGAACTTATAATGAATTTAAATGAGATAACTAAGTGAATTTAAATAATATGAAATGCTGTGCGTCTTTGCGCTCTTGAAATATAATCTATGAAGTTCTATGATGATGGATGATGGGTGCGGTTGGTGCTTTTGTGAGTGTGAGTGACTGGATCGTCACTATGTCCTCTCAAATCTTCGCCTCACAGAGAGGAGGAGGGCGGTAGGGAGGGCGTGAGAGGGGGGGGGGAGCAAAAAGTACAGAAAATATCTTAATACTAACATAATGTAACTTAATAATAATATAAATATATAAATAAAATAAAATAAAATAAAACACAAAATAAAAGTTAAGAATAATCCAACATTTCGCAAAGATCAAACTACGCCAAATATTCACGCATTAACGACTTCGTATGAAATGGGCTATAAAAGCTGTGACAGTACTTGAAATGCATGGGATATATATCGACTCATCAAGGCAGCAAAGGTAGTGATTCGGCTTCAAGACTGTGTAGATGGTTGAGGAGGCTATTTTTGAAGGACTGAAGGGAAATAGAGCTATTAAAAGGAAAAAAAAGATGGAGTCAGGAAGAGTGTTTCAAAAACGAGATCCGGGGATGTAAAATGAATTTGTGCACGAAATGCACAGCCAAATATTTAGGACAACCAGATCGCAGTATCCTGAAGATTCTCGGGCCCATGAAGTACAGTCTACGAGCCTGACCGTGAGAAATTCCACTCGCAGACGATATATGGTAAAATGATCTCGCCAAGGAATATTGCCAAAGATGAATCTAGTGCAGGCATTCAGTGCATGTTGGAGTTTTAGGTGCTGTTCCTCAGTAAGGTCATGATAGACTAGGCAGGCATAGTCGATGAAGGGGAGTATGAGAGATTGCATGAGTAGTTTGCGTACCGAGAATGATAATGCATGTTGATGAGGACGAAGTTGACCTAAAGTAATACCATCAAGACCAAGTGTTTTGGATTTGGCTTCAGTTAGAGTCCTCACCACATCATCCAAGGTTATTTTAGTAAAAGAAAAGGGTTGAATTTTAGGCGGTGCAGGTGGAATCTGTAAAAGGGGGTATAGAATTTCGCACGTGCCGCGAACTCGTCGCCGATGCAAAGTAAGAGTTAAAATGATTATGTGTGAAAAGAGAAAATGGTGAAATTTGACGAGAAGAGACGATGCCTAGCTTGTCAAGGGAGTTTCAGAAATTATTCGCATTCTGAACTTCAGTTACTTTTCTCGCATAGCAGATATTATTCGCTGCAAGGATTTAGTGACAATTGGTCACTACGATGTGATCCATACTCAGTCAACAAAACTGATGAGTTACCGTCACGCGCACGCTTGCATATGCGAACCCGCTGCCTCATTAATGTTTTTATTTTCTTTTTTTTTTTTTGCTTATCCACGATTTCCTGTTGCTGCTAATGTTAAATAAGCAAAATATGGCAAACTTATTTAAGCTTCGCGAAATTGAGACATTGAAAACATCTACTTGATTCTCCAAATCAGCAACGTCAGAGAAATCGGTAAGCTCCCCGTAAGAAAGTTTAAGTAGTTATTTTTATTAAAATTTTTAAAACTTCGCTTAGTGATAATTTGCATGGTATGAGGGGGACGAGAAAAGCGAAAAGTAAGATCGACCAGGTAACGGCCCCACTGGCCATCAAAATGAAACAAGATGGTATCCAAGCCCGCAGAAGTTGTTATGCAGAACGTGCAGACAAATTCGATTCTCCCTGTCTCAAAATATCGAGCTGTACCGTTTGTACTCGAAAAGACAGGAGCCAGCAGGAATCCGAATTGTCTAGAAAAATTTTTACTCGCAGTTGGATTACAAATCTCTTTTTTTACATATATACCTATTTTAAATTATTTTATTTTATTTATTTGCTTATTTATTATTAACATTAATTTTTTTTACATCATTTACCACAGCTTAAATCAAGCTTTTAGTCTTAAATTATTTCCATCTTAAATGTAATATCACAGAGTGTCTAATTAAAATATAAATAAGGAAAAGCGGTCTGTATCTATCAGTAATTCCTTAAAAAAAAAATAACATTTACTCAATCCATTCATAAACACTCATACTATTATATTATACAAAAATGATTTGTATGGGACAAAATAAAATAAATTAAGATAAAGAAAACTCACTTTGCATGTCCCTAGTGTGTCGCGTACGTCGCAATTAAAATAAAAAGTCTTCGCTGAAGATCACAGGCTTACTACCTGGATGACTAGGGATCGCGTTCAAGGAGGTGTTTATGGACCGTTGTCTTAAATCTGCTTAAAGATAGAAGGTAGCGCAGATTGATGAGTTCCAAAAGCGCGTACACTTAATCAGCAAAGATCACATACCAGTTTCCGTGCGCTGTTAGTACCGAGAGTTCTTGTACATCATCCCTGCTAGTGCTCGTGGACTGGTGCTTATGGAAAAAGGCCAATGAATACGCAGGTCCGTTAAGTCGAAGGATTTTATACACGAGAATTGCGGCAAATACATTCTTCAAGCGTCAATATGCAACTAGCCCAATTGGTTTCTATAAAGGGTAATGTGCTAATCCCTCCCAACACCGTAGATAAATCGCACACATGTATTTTTAATCTCTGTAAACGTATCCTTTGCTTTTCGGACACGTCAAGACACACCACAACGCAGTAGTGAAGATGGGATTGTAGCTTCAACCAGTCTTCTGCGTAATGTCTTGATGGTACATGCCCTTATGAGCCGCAGGGTGTAAAGGGCTTTATTCACTTTTTTAATAACACAATCGACCTGCGGTTTCCATGTTCACGATACATGAGAGTCACGATAGTATCGGAAAAAAGGTGCGAGCGCTTCACCCCATGTCAACATCTGGCAATCCTGATTTTCTTAAATCTTCGACATACTTCCTAGAACTGAATAAAATTGCCTTGGTCTGGCCCTCCAGAAGTTCATCTGCAGGAATTTGCAAATAAATCTGGAGGTCATCAGCGATGAAAGAGGTCTTTAAGGCCATTGAGATAGAGACTGAAAACCAAAGGACCGAGGATCCACCCCTGCGGCATACCCACGTTAATCTCAACCCATGAACAAAACTATTACTTTTACTTAATACACGTTGAGTACCCCCCTGTAAATAAGATTTAATTCACAGAAGTGCGGACCTCGAGAACCCGAAATCGCGTAATTTTCTTAACAGTTTCGAAGGAGAAATGGTGTTAAACGTTTGCTGTAGTCAATAAGGAACAGCAACGTGATCATCCTTCCATCAACGCCTCTACGTATGTCATCATTTAGTTTAAGCAGGGCTGCCTGAGTACTGTGATGCTGCTTCAACCCTGTCTATAAAGAATCGAGAATGCCGACCGTGGAGAGATAAGCCTGTTACTGAGATAGCACCCTTTCACGCGCTCCGCTGACTTAGACACTTATTCTTCCCACCTTTCAACCAATGCTAAAACAATATTGCTAATATTACACATAAATTTTGTAGCAATATTGTTGAATATTAAGACTTAAAAAAATAGGTTATGTGTGTATGGACTGGGCTCTTAACATTAGTACAATGTAGGTTGAAGTTTTACGAGAGAAATATCGGAATTTAAAATGCCTACAATAGCAAAATTCAATATGAATTTAAAAATTTCCTAACGCAAAGAAGAAACACTTTAAATCACATGTTACTCAGGACAGCTAGCTGTCCTATGATTTTTATTCCGTGGCGGGCAAATATTAATTCACAATAAAATGCGACGTACATCGCCGCATTCCAAAGAATCGCAACTCGCAGCTGACCACACCATAAAATGCAAGCGTCAGCAGACGTAGTATTTTCCGACCCAGTAATAGTTAAATTGCCGACTCTACAAAAATTGTACGAGGCGATTTGTACCACTCCCAACACCTCTAAAGCAGCAGAGGTGAAACACAATAAAAGCAGCTCCATCAGGCCGCATCGAAGAGAACGAGCCAACATCTGAACGAGGAACGACCGACCGACCGACCGCCGCGCAATGCAATTACAACCACTCGACACATTTTTCGTATAGTGAATAAACCAAGTATAAAGTTCTTCAGCCTTCGCGTCACTTAATTTACCCGCACTCACAACTTCCTTTCCGGATTAAGTTCCTCGCCACGGGAGTAACCTGGTAATTTCGCGGCACCGTCGGCTAGTGCGCGTCTACACTGACTTTCACAACGAAGAAATCGGCGCCAGATAATTATTATCACACTTACTGCGTGAGTGCGAATGTCGGGACTCGGCGTCTTCTCGCTCTCTCTCTCTCTCTCTCTCTCTTATTCGCCCGTGCTGAGTAGCTGCAGCTGCACCTTCTTCCCCGGGCACCGCGGTGGCTGGTTTCCTCCCTGGATGGAAGACTGGAGAGAATAGTGGGGTGGGGGGCTTCGTGCCTCCACCACTGCAGCTGCAATCACTTATTTTCGCTACTAAAAACTGCGCTCACGCGGGAGAGATGAACGTGGCGTTCCCTCGGCTGGACTCAAACAATATGGCGTCGCTTTACCTTGGCCTTCTCCGTTCACTCGGAGTTGCGCGCACGCTCTTTCGCTTACGCGCGCGATTCAAAAACGTATTCGGCGACCGACGCCGTTACAAAAGATTGCATTTTTCTTTAAATTTTGTTCCCGGAAATTTCCGGCGTTTTCTCGGAGATTAATCTCCGATTTTACTCATCAAGTGGAGATCTTAAGAGACTGTTTTTAATACAGCTTCACGGGACAATATGAGTATACATTTTTTAGCTCGAGGAGATTAATAGCTTCCTTTAAAGAATGTCTATTTTTATTATTGATATTTTAGTATATATTTTTATTCGACGCATAGAGAAAGCTAATGGCCTGATGCCTTAAAATTAACTGAAGTAGTACCAATATATAAGTCTCGAAATAAACATTAATGCAGAATTTTTAATTTTGTTTCTAAATATTATATTTTAGATACAAAGCAATTAGGATTCATCAAAAACAAGAGAATAAAAGATGACTTAAATTACATTGCAAGTAGAATCTATGAAACCTGGATAAGAGTATACCCATTTCAGTAACCTTTTTAGACCTGACAAAAGCTTTTGACGCTGTAAACCATAAGATTTTACTGAATAAGCTATATGCATATGGAATTGCAGGAAAAGCGCACAAACTATTAGAAAGTTACCTTAATAGAATGCAAACGGTTATGATAGGTCACGTGGAAAGCAATTTGATAAAAATAAACACAGTTTTAAGTATATATAGGTCCTTGAGGAAAGATCTGCTATTTTAGTTTGTAAGTGATGCATGTAGATTTACATATGCATATATACATAGATGCATGTTCCAGACCTGTATAAAGGAAATGCTATTTTCCTCTACAGGGCTACTATGTAATGTAATGTAACGTTGTTTTTTTTTTTTCATTTTTTTGTTTATTTATTTACCAGTAATATCCACATTAATAAATCCTATGGAAGTATACACAGATACTTCTATAATACATAGGCTGGTACATCTTCTATTATATTAAAGCTTGGAATCCGGTCTCTGGTCTCTGTACCGATATATATATATATATCCTTCGTATACCTTTCTTTTATGTCTTCGTATCTAATTATCAAATCTTTTTTTTAATGTTCATGTGGGTGTCATGGCTTTCAAGATACTGAATCGAACCTGAACTGAATCGGAACTAACCTAAAGCGAGCCGGAACTGACCGGAATCAAACCGAAACTGATCAGAATCGAACCGCAACTGAACCGTAACCGAATTAAAACAGATTGGAACTGGCCGAAACTGAACCGGAATGCATACGTTCGGCCGCATAAGCATAAGTCTCGTTACTTGTTGAAAAATGTCAGCCTAAGCGACTTGTATACAGGGCGTTCCAATATTTTTCCGAAACTTTTCCGTTTTTCGATTAAACGCATAAATTTTGAGTTATTGTCAATTGAAAATTTAGAAAATCAGCCAATCAGCTCGCGTCTTTATTACTGTGCCCGCGACTGGGGAGAAAGTGGGCAGAGCTTCCGCACTAAGGAAGAAGCACCGGAGAACGGGAAAGAGAGCGCGCCTAACCTTCCCTGCTATACTCATTAAGCAAAAAACATAGTCGCTCACTGCGTTGACCTACGAGTCCTCGGACGTAAAAGCGGCCGAGCGCTATAGATATACCTATAGGTATTGTATGTGTTCGTCGTCTGTCTTCTCACGCGTGATATGCGTGAGGCAGGCTTACGTTGGTCGCGTATCCTGTACGAGTATGTGTCTCTGAGGCGTCTTAGCGTATCGATGTGCTATTCGCAAATACAAAAAGCAACACGATGATGAATAATATATAAAAAGGTAACGTTTTACTATAAACGAGATTTTATTAGAAAAAATAAGAAATTTAGAATAACAAGTCTTTGCGTCAAATAATTTTTGTATATTCATTACAATACCTAAAATTTTCTTATTACTTTTGTTTATTGTATTGAATAATTTGTGAACTATAAACAATTTTAAAAATTTAAAAAAAATTAAAAATCGCAAATAACTTCTTTTTTTTTTAAAGTATTTTAATTAAATACAAAACTAACAATCACCAGAGGTATAAAAATACTAATTATATATAAATTTTCATGAAGAGTAATTCATTTTTATCTATTTTCATCAGACCCGGGCTTTCAGGCAGAGCCTCCGCGCCACTTGGTTCTTCAGCTGCACAGGAGCCCTCCTCCTGTGCAACCTCCTCTTCTTCTCCTTCTCCTTCTTCCGGCTGAACCGGGGGTGGTCTGGTCGAATACGGGTGGCGCAATGTCGCACCTACCCATGCGCGTATAAGCGGCACCGCCTCCCGATCAACCTCGGTGATCGAGACCTTGGCTCCTACTCGGCCCCAACCGACAGCTCTTGGAATAGAGCGCGCACATACGCATGAAATCTTCTTTATCCACCTTGAAATCAAAGAAGGAGGAAAATGAGAGGGACTTACGAATGCGTGGCACGCATTGAACGCGGAGAGAGATTCGCTGAATTCGCGATATTAACGCGCTTTCGCAAGCCCTTCGGTCGACCGGGCTGTCGCTTCGCTACTAGAACCAACGATGCAACCTTCTCGGTTCTAACGCCCACTCTTTTAACAACTTTCGTGGCCTTCCGAGGCCTTCCGTGGGGCCGCGAAGTTATAGGTACACAGGCAGCCACTACATCTCCCGGTAGAGTGATGCTTACCTGCGTGCTCGCTGCGCTCGCTTGGGGCGGGTCGCTCAACGCCACCTCTACGCTCGCATCCATCGGAGGTTGCGTCTCGATGTTGTCTGCTTCTGTCAGATCCAGCTGACTTTCTTCGGCGACGTACTCCTTTATTTGTTCAGCATGGTCGGGTCCAATTAATTTTCCGTCCATATCTTCTAGCTCGTAAGTATTAGAACCGAGTTGTGCCGTAATAGTATATGGACCAGCATATTTCAGGGCTAACTTAGCGCTTAGCCCTTCCATAGCAGAAGACAGTATCTTATTACGCTTCCAGACTCGATCTCCTACATCGAATCCAGTCGGTCCACGACGTGCATTATAATAAGCGGCCTGTCTTGTGAGATTCCTCCGATCTCTGGCTCGCTTCAGCACAAAGACTGATTAAATCTTTAATCTTCCTCTGCCAATTTTCGAGAGCTTCAGCTTGCTCTCTATCTAGAACAGCTAGCTCTTGATCTCGACGAATGGTCGAAGAAGGCATCGGCTGTCTTCCATAGTTCAGTAGAGCAGAACTGGCTCCTACTGAACTATGCACAGCCGTGTTAAATGCGAACACGAGCTCTGGAAAATGATCATCCCATGTTCTATGGCTCTCTTTGATAAATGCCATGAGCATCGTCTTTAGTGACCGATTAGCTCGCTCCACTGGATTTCCCTGCGGATGATATGGTGGCACCGTAGTATGGTGCACACGTCTCTCTACGAGAAAGCTATCAATTAGCGGTTCTTAAACTCCGTGCCATTATCCGAAAGAAAAATTTCAGGAGCTCCATATCTCAAAAAGATACGCTCTTTGAGTTCCTTAAGGACTATTTTTAAATTGGCTTTGCGAATGGGGATAAGCTCGACTCATCGCATAAATAAATCCTGAAAGACCATGATATACTCGAATCCTGCTGAAGCACGTTATTCGACTTCCACGCCTCGTCATCGCCGATCGTACCCATCAGCGATTCGTTAGGCTGGAACAATTACAATTGACTCCCTTATACCACGGGTTATTCGTGGGGTCTTCCTCCACTTTCTGCACCCAGTGCAGATACCATTCGTCTTGGGTGTCATCACCCCAAGGTATCGCACCAATATCGGGCTCGGCGCTCTCTTACATATGAGACAATGCGTCAGGTACGTTGTTGAAAGCGCCTTTCCGGTGCTGCACCGTGTACTGTACCTGCAGCTCCAAAGCCCATCGAGCCAATCTGCCCGTTGGATTGTGCAGGTTGCATAACCAACACACGCTGCTGTGATCCGTGACCACCTTGAATTCATACCCTTCAATGTATGGTCGGAACTTCCTGATGGTCCATACTACAGCGAGATATTCCTTTTCTGTCACGCTATAATTCTTTCCGCTTGAGACAAAATTCGACTGGTGAACTTGAGCACTCTCTCTCTCTTCTCCTCTCAATCATTTGGAGAAGTACTGATCCCAATCCAGTATCACTGGCATCAGTTTGCACTACAAACTGCACATCCGTGTGTGGTCGCTGTAGCACTGGAGCAGTCGCAATCAAAGCTTTTATATGGCCAAAAGCCGATTGTTGCTCTTCAAGCCACTCAAATTTTCTCGCTTTCTTTATGAGCTGAGTGAGTGGCTCGGCGACCATAGCAAAATCTTTCAAAATTTTTCTATACCACGATATCGTCCCTAGATAATTCCTTGCCTCAGGTTTCTGGGAGCCGGATATTCCATGGTCGGCGCGATCTTGTCAGGATCGACCCGATATCCATCTCGGTTCACTATCACACCTAGGTATTTTGTCTCTTCTTGGCAGAATACACTTTTCTCACGGTTGATAGGGAGCCCGCATCGTCGATGCTTTTGAGCACTTGCTCGAGCCTCCTTAGATGTTCATCAAACGTTTCTGTTACGATGATGATGTCATCTAAATAGCTATACGCATATGACTCGAGCTCCGATCCAATGACGTGACTTTGTCTATAAGTCTTTGGAACGTTTCTCCAGCTTGACATAACCCAAAAGGTAGCCGAGTATATCGAAAGAGGCCCATACCAGGTATTCTAAACGCTGTTATGGGCTTCGATACGGACTTCAGCGGAATCTGATAGCTGACTGCAGCTTGCGTAAAATCTGATCCATGAAGGGCAAAGGATATGCATCTTTATTTGACACCGCATTGACTTTGCGAAAGTCGAGGCACATCCTATATTTGCCGTTACTCTTTTTAACCATCACAACACGGCTTGACCAACTACTATTAGACGGCTTGATTACCCCAGCCTCGAGTAATTCTCTCACCTGACGATGCATCTCCTCCTTGATCTTTTTTGAGACAGGATAATATTTTTGTTTGATTGGCCGCGCAGTCAATAGCTCGATTTCATGCTCAGCGAGCACCGTGCATCTGAGAATACGTCCTGGCGGCCTAATCCAGTTGCTGTCGCTCAGCTGCTCCCACATCAGCGAGCCCTACGGCAGACACAGCTGTGACCCTGTGCTCTCTGAGTCCAGCTAGCTCAAGATCCATAGACTTGTTCGCATCCTTGAAGAACAATCGATTTTTGCACGGATCCAATATCGCTTTGAATAATCTTGTAAAGTTCACTCCGACGTAACAGTCTACATCTAGCTCTAGTAAGATAGGAACTATTATGTCTTTTTGGATCCCTGCGATTTCGAACGGTAGACTAACGTAACCTACGATGGCGGAGTAATGACCGTTTATCATTCTCGCACCTCTGCCACAACTTGGTCGAAGCTCTCGACCGCACGTACTGGCGATCTGTAATCCTACAGATCACATCACTGTGCGTGCCGCTCCAGGATCAAACAATGCTCGAACCCTATATCCACCGATGTTGACTTGCAACCACCATCGGTCTTCACTTTCGTTAAGTTTCGAACATTGTGCTGATGACCCCTCACGCTGTTCAGAAGTATTTACTACTTCTGACCAACTTTCGTCGACCTCTCTAGCCGACTTAGAGGCCTTTGACGGGATCGTAAGAGACGTATCGACCTCTACTCTCACTCTCTCTCTCTCTCTCTCT
>UELV01079231.1:0-15535 GCA_900490015.1 Megastigmus stigmatizans | reverse complement strand
ACACACATACACACACACACGCGCGCATACACGTACATGTACAGATACTTACTTCATTACTCTGCATTAAAGGTAACTGTTACTGGAAATACACAACTTTCAGGTCTCTTGAAACAAAATATGCAACATTTTTTCAAAATTTCATACAAATCCTCAAAGACCCCGACTCCGTAAGATTTTTACGGAGTCCTTTGCAAATTTGGTGTCTCCTATAGGTGTTACTATTATTATTTAATATTATTATTTTCAACGAGGGCATGAGTTAAGTTATTTACATTTTATCGTTCTTTCATTTATTTAAAAAATTGTTTAAACGTAAATGTCTAAGCTTGGGCTTCTGCTTAGTGGTTATCATCCTGACGATAAAACTAAAAGGGATATCAAATTTACGAATTTTGAACTTTCAAGGCATTTTTTATAAGAAAAACTCGAAATGTAATTCACAAAAAATACTGCAGGCATATCTGCAATTTTTTCTGCACGAGATTTCCTGAATTCGAAATACTGCATGATTTTCTGAAGGTGCCATATGTTCTACTTCTTTTTCTGCAGATATTTGCGCAGGACTTCCTGCAGAATATCGTATAATAGGTTCTGTAGAATTTCCGTTCCGAAAAAAATCGCTAAAATTAAAAGAGAAATTTCTAAAAGTGTCATTAAAATAATTACTTGATACTTTGCCAGATGATAGATAATTCATTGACGAACTGCAGCTTCATTTAAAAGTTACATCAATTTACGTATGTATTTAGGCTTATCTAACTATTCAGAATCTGGTTAATAAAATAGTCCAGTGGTATCGATAGGACCTTCACATCCCCGAGCGAGGTAAAGGATATCGGTTCTATAGCTAGACCCAAATAACTCACCGTGGCATGTATAAAAGCGTTTCCAAACCCCTTCTATAGAAACACATAGTCAGACACAACTGTGAATATATATGTCGAAGAATGTATTTTTAATTTTTAACTAAACGGGTGTAAACTTTATTTATCACGTGCGCGCCTTTCCACGAGTGTGCCGGAATCTGTGTTATCTTGGCACACACGAGTATTTCTTTATAAAATTATTAATTTCTATTGGGTTAAGAATCGACGTTGCAAGGAACAATAAATTATTTAAAATTTAATTCTTTCTTACATTTCAAATAAATTATTTAACTTATAATCAATATTTATATTCATCAAGTCAATAGAACAGAGAAACGTTAATCGATCAAATAACTTCCGTAAATGTTGCAACGATGCATATGCATATATTGCAATTTGAGTTATATAAATAATAAATAAATGAAAGAAAATATTTAAATTAGAATATCCAAATCAAAATAAGTCGAATATACTTTAAGTATCTACTGCGAAAGCGACTACTCGCACAACCGAGAGCGCGTTATAGATATACTTACCGTGTGTTGGTGCGCTGCTTGAAATTCGACTCTCTCGTTGCCGAAAATCAGTTCGTTTGGAGCCAGCAACCGAGCAGGCAGAGTGTAACTTACGCCGAATCTTTCCATCAATCGTGCGCACACGTTTAATGGAAATAGGAAGCAAACCTTTCGCGTCTTTACCGTTCTCTAATTAATCTAATCTTGACCTTTCGTGACCACACGTTAGATCAATTAGATAAATTAGAACATAGATATATTGTACATAATTCGTGCTCACACGTCTTATGAATAATATTCTATGCTGAACTGATACTTGGCGAACAAATATAGTAATTGGTGCGCATACGTTTTTCATGTATTTTTTACCCTCATATATGTACGGCTAAGGACGAGTCGTGCGCATGCGACACGTACTTAACATATCTCCATTAGAACCGTTCGATATTAAATTCTTATAGTAATATTAAAGTACCAGAAAACATTCGAATAATTGCGTTAAGCGAATAAGGGCCGATTCGTGCACACGTTTCTCCCTTATTTAGTAATATAATTTTAACGTGCGATAATATTTGTATTGCGTAGAATAAAAAATTAAGAAATTATTCTTCGCCAATATTAAGTAGTTTGGTTCTATTCATTGTTACAGGAGCGAGAATCACCATCAAAATCTGTCTTCTTCTAACCTCTATTAACTACCCTGGCACCGTGAGTATCCTGATAGAGTCCGCAAAAATATAAAGGAATCCCGATGGTGGGTTGTTACAATGTGAATACCCGAATTTCAATTATATTTATTTGAAAATGCTTACCTGTACTCCTGCTTTCCAGTACAAATTGTCTTCATTATTTCCGGAATGTTTACAGATACTCTGTCTTAAATCTCCAAACAATTTTGCTTCGGGCTCTAAAGGGATCACAACTAGTGGCGGTGACTTGGGCCCAGCATATGCTGTAATTCCAATTTTCAGTTCAACGACTCGTAATGTAAATTCTGTGTCGATATTAAAGAAAGCGATCGAATCTGCATAAATTATAATTAATTTTGTTGTGATTCCGATTTCATGAAATCCTTGCAAGGGAGTATACAGAATATAACTGTAGTGGAAATCAGTAATATTGTTGTAAAACCATACTCCCTGTAAATTTAACAAATAATGAATCAATATCATAATTACTGGTTCATAATAATCGAAAGATTAATACTAATTTCATCAGATGTACCTGAAAACCGACTGTCATGTTATTAAATGCCGCTCTAAAATCAGCTTCCTCATTATTAAATTTGGCTATTATAAATACTTGTTGTAGAATATCAATGGGAGTAGCCAGTAAAAATTTTACATTTAAATCATAAGTACTCGTAAATAGTTGACAAATTCCCTCGAAACCCAATGGGCCTGCTGGAGTAACAACTTCTGCTACAATATGTCTATTTGACTCTGACAATCCAAACAAACCATGGATATATGCATACTTCTCCATTGGTGTTGTTATATTAAATTGGACCTTAAACAGACGATCTATCATTATTCTCCTTAATTTAAAAGTATATATACAATTTGTGACTTTATCCCCTTATCCGGTGGTCCCACGGAGATGAGACCCACCCAGGTCGAAAGGGGTTCAATTTACTACAAGAAGTATCGTTATTGTTTGGACCCGTATCACGTGTATTTTCCAAGATATAGGGAATTTAGTCTTTGCATCATTCCCGTCGGATGCTCTCGAGTATACCAGGGTCCAGTTAGGAAATAAGGATGCGGTTTTGATTTTAATGGGTGAAATAAAGCAAGCGGCAGTTTTATATATAAACAAAACAATAATATATTATATTAGACTTAAATATTAACTACAAACAAAAGATAAACGTGCAAATGCTATGCAACGTATCGCTGACGGCTTTCATACTCAAGGAGTCGGTTTCTATAACACGAAAATAAAAATAAAAATAAATGATTCGCTTAACACGTCTTGAGTGGAACTTAATAACTAGATCTATCCTATGCTCCCTATGCGACGCGGAAGTTTAGACGGATGGTAGTGCGGATCGAAAGGATTCTACCTAGGAGCTCCTCGGGAGCCCTTGACAGGAACTAGGGGCATTTGAGGAGCACCTCACATTCCACCAGCGTATCCGGTAAATGGATTATGCAGGCGAGAGGAGCATCTCTATACCTGCATACGGAAACATAGGTAAAGAGAGGGACGCGTCTACTTTACCTATGGTAAATGATGCGTGAGGGGCACCTCACTACATCCGGAGTGGCATCTACGAGGCACACCTCGTAAGTACAGGGAAAGTCGAGGAGCACCTCGACTGACGGGGTCAGGATGTTCGCTCGGGTCCTGGAGGACTAGTAAGCAGAGGGGCACCTCTGAGTTACAGCGTACGTAGACCTGCCGGACTCTTGCCAAGAAGCGCCCTGGCCGAACTGTGGATCTGCAGCCAGCGCGAGTCAATTTCTTTGCTCGCGCTGTGCCTGTTGCACGGAGACACGGCAGCGCGAGTAGTGGGAGAGTCGAGCGGAGGGGACTCTCTCTCTCGCTCTCTCTCTCTCTCCCTCTCTCTCTCTCTCTCTGTCTCTCTCTCTCTCTTTCTATCGACACTCGGCCGTATGTTCGCGTCTGAGCGTTGGTTTACGTGTATGCGTTCGCTCTTGTTTATAATATAATAATATTATTTGCAACGACGCGCTGTCGTTGCACTCTCCCCTTATATAATCGAAGAAAATCCCGAGAGAATTTTTTTCTCTAAAATATAATATTATTAAACTATTTCTAGATAAAAATAACAATAAAAAATAATTTCCCGCTAATACCTAGCACATCCTCTTTTTCGGGTGGAAGCAGTGGTTGTGGTTTTAGGGTCCTCCCGCATTGCCTACTTCTGCGCACACACCCGCACTCGATAGCGCGACACACCTAGCGGCACTGTTATTATTGGGCCTTCTGGCAGTTTGAATTTGTGACCTTTCACTGTTGTTGTTGCTGGAGGTGTTACTGGTATTGTGGTTGGTGGTGTCGGCTCTGTATGTGTTGGTGGTATCGGCGGGTGAAGTGTTGATGATTTTCTGCTTGGCGGCGGTCGTAGTGTTATTTTTGGGATTTTCAATCCTTTTAACGACCGTGGGTGTTCGGGGCCGCCCTTCGAAACTGTTGTTGCTGGGAATGCTGCTGTGGTCGGCGGCTTCGTTGTTGCTGACAGAGCTGGTGGTAGCGACACTGTTGGTGTCTTGGCCGTACTTCTCGGGGCTGCTATTTTAAATATCGGCGTCACTACTCAACTGGATGATATTATTCTCGGTGGTATTGGTTTCCGTACCGCTGCGTCGAGGATGGCCTGTGGCATGGTCTTATAGGTGAGCCCAGGTGTTGGAACATAGGGCTCCGGTACGTGGTTCTCCTGGAGTGCGTCGAACCATCTAAAGTTCGCTGCCTCCAGCTCCTTTTCGAAGGCTTCTATTTCGTCGTTAAAGGACATGATGAACTGATCTGATTTCCCCATTTTCCGTCTATTTATAGGCTTGTATACGTATCCCTTCCTATCCTTTATTTTGATTTGATTATCGTCTAATTCGTCGAAAATCTGCGAGAAATATCGGCTGCTCGCTTCTTGAAATTTGCCGAAATTTTCAGCAATATTCTTGATGTTTACGACGTAAGTCGACGCCAGGTGTCTCAGTGCACGACTTTTATCCTCAAATTAAGTCAATAGATCGTTATCTTTGTTGCAGTTTATTGCAATTTCCTGCTCTAATATATTTATCCTTTTTTCTGGAAATTCAATTTAGTTCCTAGGATTTTATTTTGTTGGATAATTTTGTGGGGGTATTATAAATTTTTAAATCTCTCACGTGTATATTATTTATTATTTTCTCCCTCTTATCTTTTAGGGGGAATATTACCGGGGAAGTTTGGCCGTAAATCGTATATGGCCCTTCAAATTTTTACGTCAATCTGGCATTCATATCTGCTGCTTTATTAGATAGAGTGTGCATTTTCTTGAGCACCATCTCTCCTCGTTTCGGTTTCCAGCTGCGGTGTCCTAGATTATAATGTTTTTTTTTGTTTTATAACGCGGCAAATTGACAATGTCACAAATTACAAAATTTAATCAATTAATAAAAAACGGAAATTCCAATAATTAAATGACGACGCAAAATACAGAGACGCGCTACGAAATGGCAAATTATAGCCAGTGAACTTGGCGAAATTTGTTGAGTAGGCGCCAGACAATGGTTGTCGATCGCTGGGTCTGATGTCGTCTTCCTCGTTCCGCAATGCTCGACGGAGACCCCCTCGTCTCCGAGGGGATTCCGTCGAAAAATTGCTCCGGAATAGAGCAATTCCCGCGTCGGTTCGGTGCTGCTAAAATTCGAGAAAAACTCTACGCGTGCCCGCGGTACGGCAAATCAACTCGGCTTAATTTTAATGACGATACGAGCAACACAAAAGACAATAAATAAATAAATCACAAATTATAACGAAAATTAAAGATGTTTATTTTCAGTCTGATCTCTCTTGGTGGTTGGATGCGCCGCAGGTGCAGAATTTTGCAAGACGCAATGATAAAAACTTTTTGGTGGGCGCACGCAACGACGCAAATTCTTCTCTCTAATGTAAAATGCCGTAACCCTAACTTTATATAAAAATCCCCGTATAAACCCGTCCGCACCCGTAACTATTCTCACTTGCTGAGTTTACTCTCGCTCGCCGCCCGTCGATAAGTTTTATTGAACATCGAATGCCGACACACGCTCGAAATGGCCGCCACTTGCTTTAACTCGCATGCGCTTGTTGCCAAATCCCGCTCGCGTCACGAATCCGCTCGCCACCGCGCAACTGTATACTAAAACGCCTGAAGGCAAGAATCTCCCTTAAAATCCCGAAAACCCACACACACGCTCACAGCACGCCACCGATGCACTTCTCGTCGCGAATTTCCGAACACTGGCACTTACCTCGTGGATAGAATAGAGAGCCCTTAATTTTATCAAGTGCTCTGAATTGTTCCTCCAAATATTCTTTTAAACTTGTTTTTGTTCTTCGGTTAATTCTATTAAGCCTTTCTCGGGTTTAATTGTGCATATTGGTGCTTCTGTTTTTTCCTCTGCTAAGACATCTTGGTCGTTTAACTTCAGTGCCAGGTTAAGTTTAAGCAGTGCATCCATTCCCAATAGTGCATCGGGGCTTAAATTATCCATCGTTAATAATTTCTGGACGATTTTCTTCCCATTTGCTTTTAATTCTCCAGTTACGCTGAAATTTAACTGTTTTTCGGTGCCATCTGTAATCGCTGTGGCTTTTTCGTCTTTTTTGTCCGTCCACCCTGTCCGTTTACACGCGGCTGCTGTCCTTTTATTCGTAAATGAATTCATAGTATCTGTGTCTACTAGCACTTTGACAGAGTGACGTTCAATTTTTACTCTGATGAAGGGCCGTTTCCCTTTTTACATTTGCATTCCCTTGTAAGTATACCATCTTTTCCGCAAAATGAGCAAAATTTCTTTGCTGGTCTTTGGCAGTTGAATCGGATGTGACCGCGTTGCTTGCAATTCCAGCAGCAATTCTTTCGGTCATATGAGGCTGACATTGCCATCACATTTTTTGGAGCGTTTTCGTTACCTTTATTCTCTGTTTTTACGTGTCCATTTTTTAATTTCTCATAAGGTTTCTGACACTTCCCCTACCCTTTATATTAAGGAGTTCACTGAGGTTACTTCACTCAGTCGGATATGCAATCAAAAATCGGTTCGCATATTGTAATAAACGTTGCTAAGCTGTTGTTGTGATGATAAATTTCCTCGTCGTCTCATTAGCGTGGCTAGTGCCTTCGTGTAAGCTCGGATCGGTTCATTTGCGTTTTGGCGTCTTTCAGCTATTTGTCGGTCTAAATGTCTAAGTGCATCTGGGGATAAATAGAAGTTTCTTATATCCTCTTCTAGTTGCAGCCATATTTTGTTTTCTTCTGCTGAATTTCTAAACCAGTTAAGGGCATCTCCCCTTAGCAGTTCGGGAAGCACTTTCAGAAGCTGTGTATCTAATAGGTTATATGTCTCTTTTAATTCTTTGACTCTTTCCAGAATGTCATGTACATTTTTTCCATCAAAGTGGCAGTTCCATTTGCGCATCTGCTCCATTACATTGATGTTATCTGGAACAGCAGGTATATATATTGTCTGTTGCTGATCCATTGTGTTTCCGCTTGTAGAAGGTGGATTTTGACTTATATGAATTCCCTTTTTATCTTCTTCTTTGTCGTAGTTTTCGGGATCTTGTGGTTTACTTGCGCAGAGTGTTGGATTTTTCTTGACGAAAGCCGAAACTCTTTGTCTTAACCCTGCTACGGTTCCTTCTGTATCTAGGTGTCTTCTCGCTACCTCTTCAATTAATTCTTGTTTCTTCAGTAGGTAAATCCGCGCTACTCTACTGATTTCGCGTTTTGGTATTATCTAGATTTCTAATTCTATTTCTAATGAAATTCTAATACTATTTCGCAATACGTGTTAAGTAATACTCTTATCTTCCGGTACTTGCTTTATTTTACTTTACAATATTACGTTACCGCCGCTAAGAATTTTGAAACACGAGAAAATAAATCTTTTTTGTATTGCTTTACTATTTACAAAAGGGCAGCAAACAAAATATCTCGGATTGTTCTAACAATAGTTATTTATATGGAAAACTGAATTTATATACAAATAAAATACACTTTTCGGCCGACATGTGACGTTATCCCCTTATCCCGTGGTCCTGCGGAGACGAGACCCACCCAGGTCGATAGGGGTTCAATTTACTACAAGAAGTATCCAAGGTGTTCGGACCCGTATCACGTGTATTTTCTAAGATATGGGGGATTTAGTCTTTGCGTCCTTCCCGCCTGATGCTCTCGAGTATACCAGGGTTCAGTTAGGAAATGAGGATGCGGTTTTGATTTTAATGAGTGAAATAAAGTAAGTGGCA
Source organism: Megastigmus stigmatizans (assembly GCA_900490015.1). Classification (NCBI taxonomy): domain Eukaryota; kingdom Metazoa; phylum Arthropoda; class Insecta; order Hymenoptera; family Megastigmidae; genus Megastigmus; species Megastigmus stigmatizans. The sequence continues at coordinate 7,185 of UELV01079231.1, read as the reverse complement.
GTTTTATATATAAACAATATAATAATATATTCTATTAGTCTTAAAAATTAACTACAAACAAAAGATAAACGTGCAATTATTACGCAACGTATCGCTGACGGCTTTCTTACTCTAGGCGTCGGTTTCTATAACACAAAAATATAAAGAAAAATAAATGATTCGCTTAATACGTCCTTGTGTGGAATTTGATAACTAGATCTATCCTGTGCTCCCTACGCGGCGTGGAGGGAGGTAAGTCAATTTCTATGCTCGCATTGTGCTCCTGGGGTAGGAGCGCGTGCGCGGTGGACTCTACACAAGAGACACGGCAGCGCAAGTAGTGGGAGAATCGTGCGGTGGTGACTCTCTCTCTCGGCGTTCGGCCGTATGTTCGCGTCGAAGCGTCGGTTTACGTGTATGCGTTCACTCTTGCTTATAATATAATAATATTATTCGCAACGACGCGCTGTCGTTGCAAATTTAATAAAGAATTTTGTGTATAAAGCTATCTAGTCATAGGAATAAGCATACACATTCATAATGGGTTGATAGGAGGAGATGACACTTTGCAACGATGCAATTGAATTCATTGCAGTTTTAAAATTATTCAAAGTTAATACGAATTAAGTAACGTAATAAGTAGATAGAATATCGCGAGACAGTATACGCGCCAGCATAGAGTACGCGCTATTCCCATCGGCGACCGCCTTAGCAACCGTTGCTAGGCATAGCATAGTGGAGCTCTCTCTACACTAGCAGAGTGCGCGCCCCACTACTCGTCGCGTATATATAGATATACTGGGAGACGTCGCCTATACCTACTGTATAGCGCTCCCACTACCACCGGAGATATATAGATATACTTTACGTATGCGAGAGCGGACTTAAAGTCACGGCAGTCGTTGCCGAAAATCAGTTCGCTCGGAGCCAGCAACCGAGCCGGTTCCCTGCGAAGCTCACGCTAGCTCTTGAAACCTATCGTGCGCACACGTTCGGCTACAAGACTAGCGTACCGTAGACCGTAGATGTCAGATGGAAGGAGCGGTCGGTCGTGAGCACACGTCTGATTGCACATCTATCTGAAGTCCAGTTGGATTACATGAGTTGTGCGCACACGTCTCATGTATGACAATTACTAGTTTCCCTGGTAACCCGAAAAATTTCGATTGTAACCAGCGAATTTGGATTGGTTATTTAATACGTGCGCACACGCATTAAATACTAACTAAGTCGCTATAGATTTGTTTCTCATATGTCGTGAGCACACGTCATCATAAGAAACATATTCTCCGGCCTCGCGCATATGTTCACAAGTAATTCCGCACGTATCTGTACACCGCGAGCGATAAATTTGTACGCTCAGATTTTTAAAACCTTTCTTTTCTTTTATATTCTGTTGCAGGACAAAGCAAATCTCAACCACGCCTAACGCATCTTTATTTTTATTATTTTTTTTGTTTCCTATAAAACTTTTATTTTGTATATTATCTTGTATTAGTTTTAAGTTTGACTGAATAAACATTCAAGTATTACCGAAAGCGTGTGTGTGTATGAGTTTGTATGTGCGTGAGTATGCGTGTGTGAGTGTGTGTGGGTGTGTGTGGACTTGTGTGCATGTTAGTGTTACTATGTACGTATAAGTGTGTGCGTGTGCGATCGCGCGCGTGTGTGTGTATGAGAATATACGAGAACGAGTGTGTTTCTTATTATGTCTGAATGAGTGTGTGCGTGTGCTTCTGCCTAATTGTGCGTAAGTGATTGTGTGGCATGTATATATGAGTGTGTTTGTGATGGTGAATGTATCTAAGTTGTATCTAAGAACGCGACCTTTAATTTGAGAAGTTGTAAAAGTCAAAAACTCTACTCGTTCCAAAGTTATGGGCGTTTCAAAATTAGGCATAATCCCGCACCTAAAACTCTTCATTATTTTTATACTAATTTAAAATGTAAAATTGTGCCTAATTTTTAAACCCTCATAACTTTTAAACGAATTCAGCTATTTACGTATACAACCTCTCAAATTAAAGGTTGAATTCCCAATTTGCATTTGTAATTAAGAAAAATATTTTGTTTTCGTTTGTTGCCGAGAAATAAACGTGAAGCGACTTAATAAATAATTACGTATTTGGCTTAAGTAACGGTTATCTTGTAAAACTGTGCCCATTGGTCGCAAATATTGGTTCTAAACTTTATTTTCAGGTACCACAATCAATTTTCCAAAGTTTGAGAAAAATCGCTTTCCCGGAGATCATAGGTTCCCCTTGTAAGTCGACTAGAGAGGGCGGCAAAAGTTGCTCAAAAGTTGTGACGACTTCTGAGCAGCCTGAGGGGTCATTGAAAAAATGTTCGAATACCGACGAGAGTAAAGATCGTTGGCAGTTTCAAGTCAATATAGGTGCCTATAGGATTCTAGCCTTATATGATCCAGGGGCGGCACGTACATTGATGGGATCTATAGGCTTACAGATCGCCAGTGCGTACGGCCGAGAACTTCGGCCTAATTATGGCAGAGGGGCGACAATGGCAACGGTCATTACTCAGTGATCGCTCGAGATCACAGGGATTCAGAAGGACGTAACTATGGCAATCTTGCCAGAGTTAGACACAGACTGTTATGTTCGCGTTAACATTACCCGGTTGTTTAAAGCGGTGTTGGATCCTCGAAAAAATCAATTGTTTTTCAAGAATGAGAACAAGTACGTGGATCTCGAGTTAGCCGGACTTAATGAACACCAAGTCACAGCAATGTCTGCCATAGGGCTTGCAGACATTGGCTCAGCTGAGCGAGACGGACTCGAGTAGTCGTTGGATCGGATGATTTAGCCACTAGATCGTATTCTTCGGTGTACTATACTCGAGGAGTACAAATAAGAAGTGCACTCGGCGAGACCGATCAAGAAGAAATATTATCCTGTTTCAAAGAAAATCGAAGAGGAGATGCATCGGCAGGTAAAGGAGTTACTCGAATCTGGAATAATCGAACCGTCTGCAGGTCAGCAGGTCATCTCGGAAGAGATAAGACTTATTCCCGAATAGTCAATTTATATTATTGGCCGGGCATCAATAAGGACTGAGAGTCCTATGTTAAACGATGCACGGTGTATCAGCAATGCAAAGCTGAACAGCGGGCTTCTGCGGGACTGATGGGGCAAAGGACCGTTACTAGACCATGGTAAGTGGTTACAGGTGATATCATGGGTTCTTTGCCAAAGTTAGTAAAAGGATTCGAGTTTATATTAATCTTTCAGGATTTGTTCACGTGATGGATTCAGGTTATCCCCCTATACAAGTCCAATGCAAAAACCGTCTTTAAAGAGCTGAGCGAGCGTACCTTTTCAAGATATGGAGCTCCTGAAGTCTTTCTTTCGGGAAATGGCACGGAGATTTAAAATGGTGCCATTTATAGCTGTTTGGTAGAAAAAGGTATGCACTATATGTCGGTGCTACCGTATCATCTGCAGGCAAATCCAGTATATCGAGTGAATCGCTCGTTGAAAACGATGCTCGTGGCATTTATCGAGAAGAGTCATTGAACATGGGATGAGCATTTACCCGAGCTCATTTTCGCTTTTCACACGACGTTGCATAGGTCAGTATGAACCAGTCCTGCTCTGCTGAACTATGGAAGGCAGACATTACCTCCTGCGACCATCCGTCAAAATGAAGAGCTCGCTTCTCTAGAGAGATAGCAAGACGAGGCCCTTGAGAAATGGCGAAGGAAGATGGAAGAATTAGTCAATCTACGTGCAAGTGGGAGTTAAAGGTCGGAAGAGTCACATAACCGAAAGACTGCTTATTATAATGCGCATAGGAGACCAGCTGGTTTCACGGTCGACGGCCAGGTCTGGAATACCGAATAAGATGCTGTATGAATTGAAGGATATGGATGGTGGGCTGATTAGACCCGTCCATGCTGAACAACTAAAAGAGTATGTTGCTGAAGAGAGTCAGATGGATTTTACTGAAGTAGAGAACATAGAGACTCAACCTCCGAGGGACACCAGCATAGAGGTGGCGATGAGCGACACGTCGCAAGCTATGTGTTAAATCATTAACTTATTTTTTAGAACCGAATAAATTCGCTTTGGTCTTGCCAGCATTAAGACGGAGGGACAAGCGGTCGGCCCACATCACACCAATCGTGCCGCATCAGACAGGTGAGTTGTGCCCTCCAGAAATTCACCTGCTGGCACTTGCAGCTACCCCACGAGGTCATCGGTATATAGAATGTGCTTGACTGCCCCACGATGAAAGAGGTCTTTAAGGTCATTGATATAGAGACTGAAGAGCAAAGACCCGAGGACCGACCCCTGTGGTATATCTAAATTTGCTTCAACCCACGAAGATGAACCATCCTTAGATAAAACGAGCTGTGTATGGCCTTGTAGATACGATTTGATCCACAGGAGTGCGGACCTCGAGAACCCGAGATCGCGCAATTTGCTCAACAGTCTCGAAGAAGAGATGGTGTCAAACGCCTTACTGAAGTCAAATAGCAACAACAAGGTGATCATCCTTCGATCAATGCCTATACGAATATCATCAGCCAATTTAAGCAGGGCTGTCTGTGTACTGTGATGCTGTCTAAACCCATCTTGTAAAGAATCAAGAATGCAAGACCTGGAGAGGTACCTGGTAATTTGGGAGTGTGGAATCTTCTGAAGCACCTTGGAGAGGAATCACAGTAGGGCGACGGGACGAAAGTCCGAGACTGAGGATGGAGCTGAAATCTTTTTTAAAGCCACTAACTGCGCCTGCTTCCAAGTACTCGGGAAGACTTCCTGAGCAAAGGAGGAGTTGAATAAACGAACTAAATAATTCCCCAACACTGGAAGAGACTTCACTACAACACTCAGCGGTATGTCATCCACACCCCTCGCCTGCGATAAAAAATGAGATATGGCATGATATGGCATGAAAGTAACCGGATGAAAAGCAAAACCGTTTTCAGATGCAGACTGTATAATATTCATTATATCATCAATATTTTCATTGGGTGCTATTGACACATCCGCAAAGTGCGAGTTCAGCTCTTCCGAGGTAAAACCATGCAACTCTTCCCAGCTTTTAGGCAAGAGACCCAGATTAAGCATTTTTTTCCAAATATCCTTCTTATGATCAAGAGCGTCAGGAAGCTGATTGCTGAGAAAGGAGGCTCGCTCTTGATCCATGCGCATCTCGACCTCATTACGTAGGTGAAGAAATTGATCCAGGAGCGCGGCACTATCAGTCCTTTTATACCATCTATGCGTAGTGTTGCGTTAGTTGATAAGTAGCTGAAGCTCAGCGCCAATCCATGGGGCTTTTCCTCTGCGAAGAGTTACAGTTTTCAGCGGAGCAAGTTCATTAATAGCCTCCAGTAGATTGACATGGAGAGATTCAAGCGACTCATTTATGTCATTTATGTCTAATTCTAAGGTATTTGTGGGAAAGTTGACCAGTCGCAACGACACAAAAACTCGTTGAGCTCAGTTGAGTTTATCTTATTATAGCTGGGAAAGCAGAAAGTATTTTTAAGAGAAGATGCAACATGAATATCAATAGTAGCATCAATTATATTGTGCTTAGTGCGAAACGGGGCCAAACTATTCCCAAAGTCGAGTACCGTGTCGTTATCGTCTACAAGCATTATGTCAATCCATGTGTGAGATGCATCAGTGTGATGCGTCGAGCAGTGCCGGATGATCTTAACTGAGAGTTTATCAGTTAACCGCTGAATAAGCTCACAATCACCAGTCGCCGATAACAGATCTGCATTCAGATTACCCATAATCATTTGTGGCTGTAGTTACAACAGAGGTCTCTCAAAGTACAGAGAAAGTCAGGATCTCTATTAAATGCTATTTTAGGTGGGCGATAAATCACATCCACAAGAATTGGTGGCGTATTGCCCTTTTGAACTTCACAAAAAATATATTCTGGAATACCTGGTTTGCCAGGTCCAGTACTATGGGAGTTTTCTAGTATTTTAACCTTATAATAATTCCTAATATGAAGAGCAAGACCACCACTATTAACATTTCGATCCTGACGCAAGATGCTAAACCCATCGATCTGAATGAGTCGATCATCGATGACTGGGCCAAGCCACGACTCGGCTATCCCAAACGGATAGTAAGACGGATTATAGCTAAGAAATTAACGGACTTGATCAATGTGAGCTCTAAGAGAATTCACATTGACAAAGCCCGCTCTCGGTCCATTCTCCTTCACCACACCAGCAATCCCCCGCTGTAGTCATGCGGAAGCTGCAGCAGCGCAACCAGTATTAGGTTGACCGCTCCCCTCCTCAGTATGACTCTGAGATGCAGAGCACCCATTCCCGTTAAAGTACGCGTCAGAAACAGCCCGCAGATTCGCAGCGGAGGTAAATTACTTCAAGCTTAAAAACTCACGGTACACATTCGGCAGTAGCAGTTGATTGATGTATACTCTAGGGTCATGCAAGTGGCTGGCAGATTCCGGGCCACGAGTAGAAGACTTAACGTCTTTGGTGGTGAGAGAACTATTGGAGAATACGCGCTTAGCGCGGAGGATGTCAAACACTCGGTTTTTGTTGGTGAGGCAAACCACAGAGGACGGCGGTCGCTTCGACCTCATCAATACGGTGCCATTCCCAGGCTCCTCACCGCGATCTATCCTCGCACCCTGAGGCTGTAGGATACGGGTACCAACGACTTCCTCTTGCTCTAGAAAGGGAAGCACAATGCTGAGCACTGCGAACGCAACTTCATTTAAATCAACATTAGTAACGAGGCATCAGTAATAATTCCATTTACTATAAGCTCGTAGCACTCACCACCGTCACCAACCTTCACGCATCTATACCCAGAGGGCGAGCAGCGAGAAGGCGCAGATCTTACTCCGGAGCCTAAAGAGAGAAAAACCTATGACACACTGCCTAAATTGTCATTTTCATTATTAACAGGTTGATTATCTATGAACTGTTTCATCAGTTGCGAGTCTTCTTCAACCCTGGCCGAAATATTGAGTATGAGAAAATTAATCTGGTCTTTTGAAATACGAGGGATATTCAAAAAGTAAGTTTTCCTAGTTTGGCGTTTCTCTCAGACGCCACCTAGCGGACTTGAGCTGATCATAGTTTCAGTTTAGGTTCTACCGATAAGAGCGGAATTGGTTTTGGTGGCCAAGAATACTTTTTTCAGCAGTACGAGCTCGACAATCATGGAGCTACCAGTGCAAAGC
>UELV01079229.1:0-11735 GCA_900490015.1 Megastigmus stigmatizans | reverse complement strand
TTTCTTCACACATATACTTACCTCACAACCGATTAGCTATAAATATCGGCTACATCGGCCTCATTCGATCAGAATGGGTCAGAGCCAGTCAGGCTACGTGCCTCTCAAAAACAAAGAAGAAGAAGAAAACAAGAAAGATGATACTTCATCCTCTTCGCAGTGGAAAAAAAAATACACTCAAAAATTTTCCACTAATACGTATTCTTTACCCGAGAAAAAAGATTACAAATGATTATTAAAAAATGCTTCTTGGTGACCTCCCCACCCCTTGGTGCTCATATATCGAACAGTCGTTGATGAGAGCGCGAAGCAGTACACGCCGGCAGATGCACGGCGGCAGACGCGCCTGCGCAAAGCAGTGCGGAGATAGGACCTCGGGCGCCCCGCGCGTGCCGGCAGGCCCGTCTCGCACCGAGAAAAATACATTGAGCCAGACCTCCCTTGCCTGAAATCAGGCTGAGCCAGAAAATGCATTGAGCCAGAAATCCCTTGCCTGAAATCAGGCTGAGCCAGAAATACATTGCCTGAAAAATCAAGCTGCTCTAGAACCACAGTACGCGCCGGCAGACCCGCGATGCAAATCAGGCTGAGCACGTCCTCCTTCCCCGGTATAACTCTTCTATTTCTCGGGATATTGAAACTAGAAGAGCCGGAAAATAGTGAAGAAGCTTTCCTCACTCCGAACGTAAGCAAGCGCGCATTGGCTTTTTTACGGCGGAATGCGTACTAACCCCAGTGGATCGAGGATAGGATGGATCAAACAAAGAGTATCGAGTCGCTTGACTTTTTCATGCTAGTGCATAATGAATAGCATAAAAAGCATTAGCTTCTTACTCTACCAGGTTCGATGGACGTCGCAATGACAATCCACCTAACTGGAAAGCTTACTATATGTAAAGCAGGTTCGTTAAAGAAGCGCAATGCTTCTCTGATTTGCTGCGAGACACTCGATTAGGAGCTTATAATAACTTATTATATAATATAAACCTCCTATCTATCCATTGCCGCTTAATAGGCATTAGACAGACGTTGGCTTGCTCTCTGTTCACGAGGTTCGGTAGAGAAGTATATTACTCTTCAACCTTGCCCGTCAAAAGCACAGTTAAGTATATCTGGTTTGTCGAGAAGCGCAATGCTTTCTCGACTTGCAGAGAGAGACTACTATTAACTTATATCTAATAAGTCCCTCCACGGCCGCGTAATGAATCGTGAAGGGGTTATTTCATATACCTCTGTATACTAGGTTCATCGAGAAGTACAATGATTACTCGATTTGCCAGCATACAGTGCTATCACTAGCACAGCGGGTTCGCCGGAGAACGCAATGTTCGCCAGGCCAGCCGCGAGGCAAAGCACGCTTGATTTTTACACTCTGTTCGAGTTCGTTGCCGCTTGTATTAAGTGAGCAACTTGTCGACAGAGCCTTGAGGTAGAGGAAATTATCAGTGTTAGACAAATATTAATTTTAATGAGGAGTTTATTATCGGATAGGATCAAGTACAAGAGTGCGTCCTGCCTCGTATATTGGTGGTGTTTATATACTCTTCGACCGCTTGATTTCGGCTTCCCTCTCTCCTTGATTGATCATCGGTGTGTCCACGCGCTTGGTAGTGTACGCTTGGTTTGGCGAAATTTTCTCTCTCTTCTTGGTGTGCGCGCGTACGTGTGTCTAATCGTCGCGCTTAGCGGTCGACATTCCTCTCTCTCGCTCTTATTATATTTCAAATAAAATTCAAATAGAATTCTAACGTATTTCGCTACTATTAATACTCGCTATTCTATTTCTTAATCGTAATTTTATTAATAACTAATTGTTACTTATAAAATATATTAAATTTATTATTAACTTTATTAACTTTATATATATTTTATTATACTATAATTTATATGAACACTTTATGAATACTTGTGCATGTCATAATATTGATATTGTATTATAAATTCACTAGTGGCCGGCGAGAGCGTACCATATGGTAGATTGGAGGTTAGAGCCAGGTTCGGATGTTCTTGACAGATGACAAAAGAGTTGGTTAAAAGTTTAACTGGTGCTCCTGCATTGTATTTTGCTACGAACTCATTTGTATGATAAAAATTTCCACACCCAATGCACACTACTGCTCCTGCTTTTACGTTAGAATGAAAATTATAATGTTTAATTAGAGAGGCATCGGGTGGCTCCTTACCTCCCGACGCCATGATGGCAACTTTAAACTACAAATTACGTTTTTTTAGCGTACATTTTAAGAATATATCAATAGCGTCTTAATCTAGAAATACATGTTTACTCTTTAGCGAATCTGCTGGCTCGTTTACATTTTTTATTCTAAGTTTTAGGAAAAGTTTTCTCATAAAAATTTCTGGCAATCACATCGTTTTCCCTCGTGACATCTGTCAAAAGATGCTCAAATCTACGCAACGTCGTACCCCGACACATGTGATATAGAAGCATGAAGGTATATTGGCATTTAATTGTAACTCGAGGAAGCTAAGAGAAGTGTGGATATACTCGTTGACGTTTATTACGGTGCACCCCATTATAGATGAGATGCATCGTGCTTCTTTTATTCCTCGTACGAAAATTCTGTTGGCTTTTTTCTCAATAGAGCTCAGAATTACCTGTAAAACGAGGTTGTAAGGGTTATTGGATATCTGCATACCATCGACGTAAAGTGACAGGTGGTTAATTGAGAAATGTTGAAAGTTGAATGGATTAAGACGTCGATTGCCGTTAAAGGCTCTGTTGTCAACGACGCCTATAATTATTCTTTTCAGGTATTGTTCCGAGAATAGCATTGTCGATGGTGTCACCGTGAATTCCTGCATACAGTGTGAATGATTGCATCTCTAGATGTGTGACTGGATATTATGCCGCAGTTTTTGCTATAGCATTAGCATGAATTAGTAAGACTCTTGCATTAATTTTAACGCGACGTATATGTACTTTAAATCTACACAGAAAGAAGTTTGAGAGAGTTGCCGTACTAGTAGTAGTAGCGATGCGCTACCATCTCTTTGGTATAGTAGCTAAGCCGCATTTGGGAGCGTTACGCTCCCGTACGCCAGAAAGCCCGTTACCCAAACTAAAAGAATGCTGCATAGTCAAAAAAAGTACATCAGCAGTACCAACACGTGTATAATTCTAATCATTATTCCTATTTAACAGCTTTTATTAATTTTCTCACATTATTATACTTAATTAAATGAAAAATCTAGGGAAATAGAAAAAGAAAGAGATAAGTTGAAAATGGACTTTTAACTTTATTAATATAAACATGAACAGTTACAAAATCAAATGACGAATTATTATTAAATATATAAATAAAGTTTTTTATTACAATTATAATACAAGCTATAACGTGGTACAATGAAGTACGTATTATAGATGCTTAATGTAAAAATATGGCTGCATAATAGGTAAGTCCTGATAGTTTGTCAATATTTTTTTTCTGTTTCATTATTCACATACGCAAGGTAATGTTCATCGAAAGTAATTTCTTCAAAAATTTTAACATAAAAAATAATTTGGTTTTGAATTTTTACTATTTTTATTAAATCACCGAATTCTTTTTCAATTTTTTTTTATATTTACTACTATTATTGTACAGGTTTTATACGAAATATTATCTATTTCCATGCTATTATAATATTGTGCAATATCAGCAAATAAATCATTTTGTTTGAATTTAAAAGGTTCTAAAAATGAATAAATAATATTTCTTAATCATTAAGTATTTCATGTATAAATAAAATATATTTAAAAATAATAGATAAAAATTGTGATAGTAATTTACAAAATAGAATTATAATTTTAAGAACTATTATAGTATTGCACAATAATGACTTTTATTAGTGCGTATACATCACATCTTATAAAAATTTGAAGATAAAAAAGTGAAACTATATTTTAACGAACCTAACTATTTTAAGTTAGATTCATGCAAAATGTAAAAATAAAAAATGAATCTTTAGTGCGATCGTAAAAAAACACTGCAAACATTAGATATATCACACTTAAATAAATACTATTTACAAAAAATAAGCTGTATGAATATTTTAATAGAATCACAATAAAAGTATACTTTCTCATGGTTCATTTCCTGAATTCTTAGAAGGTTGCAAATAATTGAATTTATATTAATGATCTTAACCTAAACAATTATATAAAATAATTATAAACAATAATTATAAAATAACAACGCTAAATACGAGATTTATACAGAAATGAAAAAAAAGCACCTTTATTCTCAACAATTCCTGATCCATTTAAACTGCTTTCTTCAGACATATTAATGTCTGCCACAACTTCTGAATCAGTCAAATTTCTTTCAATATCACTAGTTATTGAATTATCACATGATTCATCTACGATCATTGCATTATTTACAGGGGGAGATTATAAATAAGGGCAATCTGATTGCCCATTAATATTGATTAGGCTGTAAGACCGGTAGAAAAATCTTTGGCAGTTTAGATTATTTACAGATTCATTATTTTGAATCATAGATGATTTATATTCATTTCATTTATTCTATATTATATATGTATATCTAAATAGATGTGATAAAAAACGAAAGTTATACTTCTTCATACAATCTTCCATTGCACATTAGTTAAATAATATTAACCGCGAAAAGAAAATTGTATAAAAAGCACGATGTGTACCTCTCGACCATCGGTTCAACCGCTTTCTCAAGATATGAGGGCACTGCGTTCTTACGTGTATGGTGCTACTGCTATTCCACCTCGAGCATACAGCGTTCTTAGCGCGGTAGCTCGGAGCTCCCAAACGCCGGAGAGCTACTCTACACGCGCTTGGGAACTCTGCGCTCGGACGTGATAGCGCTGCACTCTTAATCTTCTCTCAGTGTACCATTATCCCGATGCATTCATTACGAAAAACGCATCTTTGCTTCTGGCCAACCTAACTCTCATTTCTGCACCGTTGATCAACATTTTATCTTGATTAAACACATCGCAGTGCAGGTGCCTATTCGTGTCGAATGTTTTTTTACTACCTTACAAAAAGTGGCGCCGATTTACAACACCTTGATTTATCGATTGTGGGGCTACAGCGTTTAGAGCCGTGTCAAAAGCAGCATTTGTGTCGTTGTACCATAAGCTCGCAGTCAAATGCGACTCTTTAGTTGCGGGTGAGTAATTGAGAAGCGACTCGACATATGCTCTGCGGAGATGCGTATTATTCGGTGAAAAATGAGTTTTTGATTGAAAAAAATTTCAATCTTGTTAAGTGAAGAAAATTGTTAATTGATGCCAGTTTGGTATTTTCAACTTCTGTATCAACAGGGGTAATTTTCGCTTGGATCTACAGTATAGTGTGTGTGAGATCTGCGTAATGCTCACTCGCGTTCGGCACGCCAAAATCCAAGGGTGCATCACCTTCCTCGCTGAGCGACGACACAGATTTGTAATATAACTAAGTGTGCTCTCTATCGATGTCTGCGTTGCCAGGACCTTGAATATTTCTAGCTCGGTAGACATGCATTTCGATGAATGAGTGTGCAAGCACGACATGTTTGAAAAAATTTATATAGGACCGAAAATATAGTTTATATTTCTAAAAACAGTAGCTGTAGATATCTTTTTTCTGCTGCTGCTGCTGGTTCTTCTCCAGTTGTTACTAGCTGTTTTTACTCGTTCCTCGTTACGTTTCTTTTCACCATGTTTACGCCTTTTACGCGAGGCGGTGAGCGCGATGTTACTCGATACAGCGGTCCTTCTCGACTGACGTCTGCGTTTAAAGATTCGCGTTTTATAACCAGAGCCCTTCATCATATCAACGATTTTGGTATCCGCCTTTCTTTATAAATTCTTTCTAGACTCTTTAGAGTGTAATTTTACAGATTCAGAGAAATTAGAACCGTTATTGGCCACGTCGTCCAAAACATTCAAACCTGCGGGTACGGCTTCCTTACCCATAGCTTTTGCACTGGACGCAACGTGCGGTAAAATTTTACGAAACAGTCCACCGAGACAGGAACTAACACTGCGTCCTTGTTGGTAAGTCGAGCCTGCAAAAACGTTTCTCACACCCCCGCCAACTTGATCATTGTAGTAACCCACGTAATGACTCATATCTACTTAGCGATTACGTCTAAAGTGAAGCTTAACCGCCAACATCCCGTACTCGAGTGGTATGCGTTGTCCATGTTGATCTCTTATATCTATAACGATAAAACGAAAGCTGTGATGCAATAGGAGAAGGTAGTATATAGGTGCGAAAGACCTCAGAATGTTGTCGCCAAACTTATATTTCGAACTGTCTAAAGATACGGTACGCAGTAGTGCAGCCTGAGTATCGTCTACAGTATACGGTTCGCACACGTCGGTATAAAGGTATAAATGATCGGGTATATCACGTGACAATGAAGTCGGGTAGAATTATTTATTATACGAACGAGAGCTCCGTTTGCAGTGGCGAAAATATTCGTCTGCCTATACACGCTATTCTCGAATCTGAATATACGTCTAATTTTTTCGTTATAAATTAGATAATGAGGTTCTTCGCACTCGCATGTTCGCGTGTAATATCCTTTTTGAAATCGCATCCGTTCGAGTACATGAGGATTGTTTATACCTTGCGGCTTGTTTATTTCCGCAGCGAGCTGATCTACATTTTCATAAACACCATGTATGAAATTGTGTCCCCTATTGTCCGTGAATGATTTTTTGCCATCCTTGTTGCCTATTATGAAGGTGTAATACGCCTCTGAGTTGTTTATATGCATGATCATGCAAGTCACGTGAATTTCCGCGAGTCCGACGCACCAATTACCGTTTAATCGTACCTCACGCGAGAGTTGAATCGTAAAACAGCTGGTTGCGTTATCACTGTAGTAGGTCATACTGCTGTTTCTATGCAGCACCAGGTAAAAATTATCGGTGTAATCCATGCTTTGTTTTAAATAGTCTGCAGATCGAATGCTTTTATCCAAGAATTGAACATTTTCGGATAACCCAACCACTTTAGAAGCACTCGCTCGTTCGTTCCGCATCCCATTCTCTTCGTAACGCGCACAACTTTGAATCCTTCCCCAGCTGTCATGCGATTTTTACCCATAAGAGCCAACTCTTGTATATGGAAAAATCCATTGATTTCGTCAATGTTCAAATCTGCCAGGATGTAGGTGAACAAGTTTTGTCGCCTCGAAACGCGTTTAATCTGAAAAACTTCTAAGCTGAAATTTTTTTCGTAACCTTTCTGAAAGAGGTTTTTAGTACCATTGATGCGTAAGTAATCGTCGAGCATTTATTTGTCGAGTCTAGGATGGACCTTTTGCTACTACTACTCTGCTGCGAGAAAGCACGTTTTTGTAAATTCTCACGCGCGGTGATTGCATTGTACGGATTAACCTCCGCTGATTTCATTCTAATACAAATGTGGAACGTGTGATTGTAAGCGTATATAATTGTATGAACATCGTCGATGCAGCGTTTAGTGTTCATGTAGGCCCATCTACTGTTCGCACCTCGCCGAAGGCTGGCTTCACGGCTAGCCTGGTGATGGGCTTATGGGAGCTGCACTTCTATGAATGAGCGTGTGGCATGTATACGAGATTTATGAATGCTGAGCAAATGAGTGAGTACTTCTAAATTGCACGGAACGGAGATGGGCTGCAGAAGCAGAAAGGGCAACCGAGTATGCGCGCTGTATGCCAACCATAGTCGGAGCCGTAGGTTCTATAAATGGATCTTGACCGGTTATATAGAGACAAAGGAAGGCACGTATACCAGGAGGCCCCTATAAACGGGAGTCCTCCACGGGGCGAGATCTCATGCGGAGCACAAGCTTCAGGTAATTACCCTGTAAAAAAGGGTATTATCTGGGCGGAGACAATGTTTGATGGATAAATGAGGGGGGCCCTATAAACGGACTTCTCCCAAAGCGCATGAGGATGTGATTCTGGATCGAATAAAAGGGAGAAGTGCCACTCTTAAACTAATGGTGGACCACCGTGTTTTCCATGCGGTGTGACTCGTAGGCTACCAAAAGGAGATCCTGGGGGGGGGGGGGGCGATCTGAGGTAATACCGACGAGGACCGAACCACCTTTGGCTGCTATACCCGATGCCGCAGAGCTCCGCGTTATCTTTGATGGCCTAACCGCCATCGGCTCTTTATACCACTATGTGTTTTTCAAGCGTCGTTTAGCTATATTTAATGGGTTTGCTGGTATTTGCGCGATCTTTAAAACATTGGCATTACTGATCAAATTACTAGATGTACCCAATGTCTTGATGAATTTCGGAAATTCTATTCGCCCTACGGGTGTCTTATCATCCTCGCCGTCGTCGTCATCATTTTTCGCAGTTGAGCAATTCAATGATATTTGACAGTCCGATCTGTCTACTGTCTATCGAGATCGTTCCAGCTTTGTCCCATTTTAATCGCTCGGGCGCTACTATTTTCTAGTAACGAAGTAAAAGTCTAGCTTTTCAAGCGTAAACTTTGGGCACGCTGTCCAAAATATCCTCATCCGTGAGTGGTGATAATGCGGCGTCAATCTCATCCAACTCGCGCTCCGGGTCTCGTTCATTGCAGCGCTCGTTTTCTTTAAAAAATAAATATCCACGCAAAACTTGTAAATAATTTAGACATATTCCACGCTCGTTTTGAATTTTTTTCGAATGCAAAATATCGTGCACTTCGCCATCCAATCTCCACAAATTATCGCCAGAGGTCTGTATCGAATGTTCAGTCGTGTTGCTCGACTGAGGTGCAGGTAATATTCCTCATGCGGTTTGAGTCCTATTGAGAAGTTATCTCGGGTACGATGATCATTTCTTCGAGTGCGTTCCATATCTGATCGTTACTCTGCAGCTTCAACTGGCTTGTTACCAATTATAAAAGTTTAACCACTGCGATGATTATCTTATTTTTCGCGCGCGCTGTAATAAGGTTATTACTTGTGCAAAGGGTCTTGCTATCACTGAATTACGGAAAATAAAAATTAGAAAAATGAAGTAATTTTTAAGTGTGCGTTTTATTTATATATTTTTACAGTCACATATTACAAGTATTTTTTGTATAACCAAACTGTAGAGAGAGATGTTGCGAGATGTATCGTTTCTTCTTTAACAAAACAATAAGTTTTAAATTCTTCACGCGGTACAATTTCGGGTGTAGCTGTTCGACGAATAGAATTGAAATTCTATTTTATTTTACATTTTTCCTCGTCCCCCTGTTTTTCATTTTTTCTCCTTCCAAAAGCATCTTTGACGAAAATTTTGATGCTTTCCTAATTTATTTTTAGCAAGTTTTTAAAATTCGATGTGATAAATTCGCGTAAACGCAGCTATAACAACGTTGATATTTGAGTCTGATTCTACAGCCTCCCCGCGGAATGGCCAATTAACATACATTATATCGTTGTTTACAGGTACAATACCGACGATCTCTTTGTCAAAACAAAGTAAAAGCTTTAAAAGACCTTCGCGAGATTTTAAAATATCTGTTTGCTTTAAATTACTACGCTGTCCAAACTTGCCTCAAAATAAATTCAAGCAGAGTTTAGCTACTGCTCGCCATCCAGTGTTTTTCTCTATTTTTTCACGTTCCAGTGCGATACCCTCGTCTTACTGATACTCGCGTAAATACCGATCTTTCGATGCCTCGTCCACGCACGAATCATGCCAACCACTTGCTTCTTGCTTTATTTTAAAAAAGTATTTATATATTTTGCAAAAAGACCGCCGTTATTACCTTGATGATGATAACTCTAAAAAAAAAATGATTTAACCATTTTTCAATTAAAATATTATTTTGTGATTTTTTATATACTTACGCTCGTTTGCGCTCCGGTCGTAGATGTTTCTTCCGTCAAATCGGTGGTGCGTCACCCTCGTATGGACGATTGTGTGGTATTGTAGACCTTGTTTCTTCAACGCTAGATGTTTACTTCTACGACTTCTCTGAAACAGCGTCTACCGCATAAAACGTCTCAAACGCGGCTCATTCGGCTCTCTATAATCGCGTTATAGCGCTCGGTTAATCCATCCGATCGCTCGCCCATGATCAGTCACACGATTCTCATCAGTTTGGTCGTCGAAGGAGCAAATGAGAGACACACTTTCCTCCGAATCGGTATTTAGAACTGCTTGATTTTCCTACTGCTGGTGGTGATGGTGTTGTTGGTGTTGCTACTCATCAACCTCGTTCACCGCAACTGTTGCTAGTTCTGCTTGATTTTCTTGTACTTCTCGGTCAATGTATTCGCACTAAAGGCTTCACTTTACTCTTTCGCATTGCAATATTGCACCTCTTCCATGCCCACCTCGGGAGCCTCTTCTTCTTCTTCTGCCGCAGCACTATCAGCAGTAGAGTAGGGTCTGTAAATTTCTCGTAACTATAATAACTATCCTTATTTTGAGCCGGTTCAAAGAACGTGTCATCGATATCGCTATCGATGTCGTTCACCAAGCTTTGGAATTCTGTGGCAAAACATTAATTTTAAAAAGTATTTCTCATGTGAAAAATATTGTAACGTAAATATCAGTCTAATTTTACCTGTGATTTGAATATATTATTACACGTGGGACAAGACCGTTCGCGATTACGTCGACAAAACCGGCACTATGGCTGTCGACTGGTGTCAGTGGCATTTATAAGAAAGGTCTCACTCTGACACCGTACCTGGCTAGTGTACTTACTTGATCTGAGACCTCTATCCCAGAGGGTAACACGAACCGAACACGCCAATCGGGAACTTGGCGGAAACCCTCATCATATCTGCTCCTGGCACCGCTGACTCGTGACAGCCTTTGTTTACAAAGAGGAGAAAGGTTACACGCATCCATACTAAAATAATCACGATAGTAATTAATAATAACAATTAACAATTTATTACATTATCATTAGACATAACATCTTTATGTCTTGTACTCGGGCGTGCGGGTACTTAAAAAAAACAATAATAAAATGCGCGGTTAAAATCGGTTATCTTGAAAATGTTTCGGCCAGTGTCGTTTAACGGTGTTCGGTGTACGTTGCCCGGTGTGCTCACGGACTAATTTTTATATTTTTCTAATTAATTAAACAAAATGCTACGTCACAACATATAGAATCTCATATAATAATTATTATCAATGCGCATGCTTGAAATTTGCTTGCAGAGCGTGTATTAATTTTAAGGAGTTTCTTTTAATGAGACAAGCGATTAAGAAAAACCAAATTTTTTTTTTTAAATTAAAAGTAAGAAATTTTTTGAAATTAAGTATTTGTTTATTTTAACAACAGAAATTTTTCTACACAATAAACTGATAAAACTTTTCCATTACTTTCCTCGTACTCACAATTAAATTTCTTAGTACAGCAAGGTACTGCATATTTCTAGTAATTATCAGCTCGCCTGGTACAGATATAGCCAAATAATTGTTATGAAAAATCTTTCGGTGCAACCTTGCGATTTCTCGGAACGAACAGCAAGAGAGTACGAATCGAAATATTCTTTTTAGTCTAACATACTCCATATTTCGCACTCTTTTACACCACTGAGAATCACATCTGTGCAACGCATCACTATACAGGCTGTTAATAAACAGAATATCACACTCTACCGAATCGGATAGAGCGCAAAATTCTAAGCAAAAGATCACTAAGAAATTTTTCGATGCGACCAATAATTACTGAGTAATCGTCGATTGAAAATCAGTCAAGCGGGCCAATCAGCGTAGAGCCATAGCGGCAAGGCGGACGGAGTGGGGAGGCCCGCCTAGCAC
>UELV01079225.1:0-13234 GCA_900490015.1 Megastigmus stigmatizans | reverse complement strand
ACATACGATTTTGTTCAAAATTTTTTTATAGCCTAATCTTATGATAAGAATGATATTCCGAAATAAAATTGATGGGCTCTCTAAATTCTGAGGAGATAGACGTTAAGTTCACTTTCATCCCCCTTCTAGGGGTAGTTCCGGACATACGATTTCGTTCAAAATTTTTTTATAGCCTAATTTTGCGATAACAAATGATATTCCGAAATAAAATCTATGGTCTAAGAAAAAATTTTTTTCGTTGCACTCCAACGTTGCAAACTTCAGACTCATACATAGTTTATTCCACTATTAACATCGTACTTCACTGCATATGTCCCCCTTTGAGATTTTTTATTGGTAATATTCTTTTCTCTAATTCGGTTCTCTCTAATAGTACCAGTACCTTTCAATGTCAGTTTATTCAAATGTACAATGAGATCTAAATTAATAAACAGATTGCCAAAATAAAGATGGTATAGAGGAATTTTATAGAGGAAAAACGGCTCAAGTAAATTGAGCACTACGCGAGCACCCAATGTGCACTTACCTAATTTATTACGAACTGGTGAATTTTTCCCACAATATAGGTCGAAATTAGTAAGTATCTATGAGGCTCAAAGCCCCCAAAATTTGAGCCCAAAGCGTACTTTCCGCGGTTTCCGCGGTTAAACTGCTTCAATGATGTTCTCGCATAAGATTTAGCCTTCATTTCGTCAATTGACAATGCAGATTGCCAAATGCCAAAAGTTAAAATATTTTTCTGAAATATTTTCATAATTGGACGAACGCGCCACGCTTTATCATTCGAATCCTTATTCGAAGTTCTTATGGGACATTGCCGAAGAAACTACTGGACATGATAAAAAAGGATCTGTTGACCAGTAGTTGATCAGTATAATTTTTCAAAATCTTACAATTTTTACAGTCTGCTCCTCGTTTACGTACACTGAAATAGAATTAAGAGTTATATTTAATTTTTAACTAATGTAATTTAAAATTATAAAAATATAAATTTTTTACTCACTATGCATTTATCCTCGCTTGAAGCATCATCAATGTGGAGGCCAGCTTGTTGAACTGCCTGGTTGTTGGTGTGGTGGCAACCGGGCGAGGCTGCGTCGATTCTATCGGTGTTACGCACCGGAAGAACTTCCTCGTTGTCAAGCCCCAGAGCTTGGTATCTATTATCGTTTTGTTTTTTTTTCTGCCAGGTGTAGCCCCCAACAGTATGTTGCGTATGCTTTCTTCGTTACTCGCGAAGATCGCATTTTTATATACTCATCGATCTCACTCATACACTTTGCGATTTCGATGCTCAATCGCAATACCAATATTAGTTTTTCATGAAAACTACGAAACATATCCCCGCACTCGAATACACCGGCGGGTACTGTTTTCTCCACAAACTCCTCATCTAGTTCGCTCCTATTCCTCTTCCCGGTGTTTGAATCGACAAGAAAAATATCAGTGCCGCGAAGGAGTGATGACATCGATATTTCCTGTAGATTTGTCTCAGGGCGCTGTACATCGGGTACACTGTCCGCGATAACGATAACTACGGGCTCGGGGAAAATGCTTTCGCGAGTTTCCTCCTCAGCCGGCTGCTCACTGTTATCCTCATCCCGATTGAATTTCCCGTGGCAAACATTCTGCGTGAGGTAAGCGAATAATTTGAAAAAAAAAATCGACTGCGCGACTGCTTTAGCGAGTTGAGAATGAAGGACCCGGAGAAAGGGCTAACGAAGAAACCTCGGATACCTAGTTGTAAAGTTCCCGAGTAGTAGGGTAGTTTCGGCTTTTCCGGGGAGAAAAAACACGCTGTGAAAATTTGTTGTATAGCGTAGCTAACTACAGATCATTAAGATTTCGCCGATGGTTTATGTGGGCTGTTCCATTCGGAAAAACAATATTACAGCTCGATTCGACAAAATGTATACCCAAGCTAGGTACTCTTTCGAATCGACGTCTAGACCCTTTTTATCGCATAGCTCTGATTAATTAGCTTTAGTTGTAAAAAAAGAATGATTCAGTATAGACGGTTCCTCAGTTTTTGAAGCACGAAAAAGATTGCTGCGATATAATTTTCGCTTTACCTAGTTCAATAAGTCTGGAGCAGCGCAGCTTAAAGGATTAAGAAGTCGTTAAGTTCTGCCGCATACAGCCTTACACGTTACAAATAATGACACACGAGTACCTAGACGCCGGGGCTGGCACCTATAATGAAACGAGTCATTCTCAAATCGTCTACCTAGGCGTCGTCGAATCGACATAAAGGAATGCTTTACCGTGCTAATGACTGCGCTTTCGGTGACTTCCTGCAGTATCGAGCCTCTTGTATTCAGTCCACCCCCTCTACCGTGGATACCACATGCGGCAAAGGCATTTCCACTCAGTCTGTATAATCGAGAGATTTGTGCAACTTGAAGGAATTGCAGTTTTCGAATAACCGTGAGGAGCACAGTCGAAAATCAATTTGCACAAATCATTTTAAGTATAGTGCGGTTTTTTATATACAACGTTAAGAATAGCGATGCGTTGCGCAGATGTGATTTTTAGTAGTGTAGAAGAGTGAGCAATATGGAGTGTGTTAGATTGAAAAGAGAATTAAGATTTATGTTCTCTTGCTGTACGTACCAAGAAATCGCGAATTTCCATCGAATGATTTTTCGTAATAATCGTCTGGCTGTATGTGTAACATGGGAGCTGATAATTGCACGGAATATGCAGCACCCCGCTGTATTGAGAAATTTGATTTGCTAGTACGAGGAGAATAATGGTAAGTTTTATCAGTTTAGTGCAAATACGTAATATGAAATAATTTTTTACTTTAAATTGAAATTTGGTTTTTCTTAATCGTCGGTTTTTCTAATTCGTTTTTCTTAATCGTCTCTCATTAAAAAAAAAAAATCTTTAAAATTAATACACGCGCTACAAGAAAATTTCAAGCATACGCATTGTTAATTGATTTCACATGAGCAATATTTTTTAAAATTAATTTTTTTCGTCAGCATTCGAAAGCCTGGTGAATGATCTCGGTAGCGATTCCGATGAAACGTTCTTTGAACCGGCTGAAAATCGGGGTAGTTCTTATACCTATGAAGATTATACAGACCCTACCGAGTATAACTTTGCTACTGGTGCGGCGGAAGAACGAGAATTGGCGACCTTTAATTTGAGAGGTTGTAAAAGTTAAAAGCTCGACTCATTCGGAAGTTATAAACGTTTCAAAATTAGACACAATCTAGCACTTAAAACTCTTCATTATTTTTATACTAATTTAAAAAGGAAATTGTGCCTAATTTTTAAACTCATAACTTTTTAACGAATTCAGCTATTTATGTATATAACCTCTCAAATTGAAGGTCGCATTCTCAATTTTCATTTGTAATTAGGAAACATTTTTTTTTTTCGTTTGTTGCCGAGTTATAAAGCGTGAAGCAACTTAATAAATGATTACGTGTTTGGCTTAAGTAACGGTTATCTTGTAAAATTGTGTCCATTGCAAATATTGGTTCTAAACTACATTTTCAGGTACCAGAATCTACTTTCCAAAGTTTGAGCAAAATCGCTTTCCCGGAGATCGTGGGTTCCCCCTGTCAATATCGAGTTTGAGTTCGGAGACCCTTCAAATCTATGCGGATAGTATTAGGGTTGTACAGCGTGCCCAAGAGCTACGCTGATTCCAGAATTTAGCTGAGGATACCGAGTCGGAATTATACATATACCGGTGGTTTAGTAAACAATTAACTATCAGAGAGCAAAAAAAAAACAATAAAATAAGTAAGTTACTTATTTTGTAACATGACTTACATTACAAATAATACGAAGAATTCAATTGTTTTTTTTTAGTTTTTCATCAATTTTTTTACTTTTTATTTTTTATTTATATTTATTTTGTTTTTTATTTTCATTTTTCGTTTTTTTTATACATTTATTAATTTCTTTATTACAGTAATGTATTTGTTTGGAATAAAAAAATAATTCGAAAAGATAAAAAAGTTTTCTTGATTTAGTGATTTTTTTGGAAGCATGTTTTGCAAAAATACTTATCACATTCTTGACAAAAAATGTTTGTTCTGATTGAGCACGAATTAGTTGAGCATACTTTTTTCTTTTCAATGTGTATTTTTTCGTGACTTTTTTGAGATGGTAACTGAGGATTATCAAGGTAATGATGCTCTAAAGCTAGCGCAAAGTCTAATGTCCCTTTTTTTTTTCATTGACACAATTTGAAATCACTGTAGCATTTGTGATGCTTGCTTGGCTCAATCTAATCAAAACTATCCAAGTACATTTCTTCAATCTAATGCTTGGTGTAACATTGTTGCAGTGGCTATCATGTAAATCTACGCCTCCCATAAATTGATTATAGAGCCCGAACGCACGGGGAAAGGGAAGCTCTACTTAAGATTTTTTTTCACTGGAATATCTTTTTGTCGAGTAAGTAGGCGTCACTCCTCCATCTGTGGAAGCAATAGAAACTACCTTAGAGTCCATGAGAGTTATGTAATTGATTCCACTGTTTTTATCGTGTTTGACAGCCCTACTTCCTCGCGGTGGATTTTTAAGGAAGAACATTCTTTATTTTCACTCTATTTTCCCTGATAGTACCAGTGCAACGTAATCCCAATTTTTGTAAGTGTAAAAGGAGATCAAAACTCGTAAACAGATTGTCCATATAAAGGTGATATGATTGTATTTTACTTTTGAAAACAAATGATTTAGTAAAGCCATTACAACTCGGGATCCTTGAGCACATTTAGCTAAATTTTGACCTAACGTTGAATTTTTTTCATAGTATAGATCGAATTCTAAAATAAAACCATCTACAGTACAAAGAGCCCAAAATTTCAGGCCAAACCTTATCGGTTTACCTCGAATATATTGTTTCAAAACTATTCTACCATCAAATTTAGCCATTATCTCGTCAACAGACAACGCAATTTCGAAATAATTAATTTTTTTTTAAAATTTCCCTAAATAAATTCATTATTTTTCTCGAACGCCAAGCTCTATCATTTTGATCTTCATCTGCTGATTGCGAACATTTCGATTTTGATTTTATGGTCTCAAACTTATTTCGAGATATAGCAGACTGTATTACTTCACAGTCTAGATGAAGATCAGTAGACCAATAATGTCTTTGAGACTTTCTGGGGTTATAAATGTATTTAGCTCGGGCATTGTCAAATTATGACCATTCTGCTTAGTTGACTCAATAATGTAATTTTTGATCTCAGGAGAAAAAAATGTTTCAAATATTTCGACTGGACTCATATTTCGAATTTTTATAATATCAGCATCGGATAAAAGCAATGTGTTTTCAGCATCGTTACTGTACTTTTTTTCTCCATTGATCCATTCGAAAACATGGTCGTTTTCTAGCTTAGTTTGATTATCGTTGTAATTTTTTTATGTTTTTGAATAAGAATTTTTTCCAAAAATCTTTCAAATTCTTCACCCTGAGAATCATCATCTGAATAGCCAGAATCACCAGGATCTGGAATAAAAGAGAAACAATCCTCATCTTTGCGATCAGATGAATCAAAGTTATTATCAGATTCTGACGAGGAATCTGAGACTAAAGATCTACATCGTTTTGGCATTTTATAAATTTTAAAACCTAAATTTTTAAATTTCTCAAATTTTTAAAAAAACAAGATGTTTGATCAACTGATCTTTGATCAAAACAAAGTATGCAGCAAGAAAACTCAAAGTGGCTAAGCGCACTAAGCCTGGAGGGACTTATCATCTGCCAAGGTGATGAATTTCAGACAAAAGCTTTTATTCATACACTACACTCATCCAATTTGTTGATAAATTTTTATACTATTTGTATTTATATTTTAGTCAATCAATTTCGGGTCAAAAGTTGAGAAATAAAATTATAACATTTATAAAGAAAAGAGTTATTTAGTTTGTAATAAATAATAAATACTAATATTTTGGAGTAAGGCAAACTAGTGCACTGCGTAGATAATCGATAAAATATAAAAAAGTGTGCATTGTTCAAATTGTTTTCAGAAAACGTAATTAGACGCAGTTAGCTGAGTTTCAGAGATTGCAGGTGTAAAATACTAATTTTCAAATATGTATGAGGTTATTATAAATAAAATAAGCCTTAAATAAAAAAAATTATAAGATAATTTTTGTTTTTTATTTTTTCAAGATTATTTTACTCGAAAACTATTAACTTCAGAAAAAATTGCAATTAATAAAAAGTGCTTAGAATTCGTCAAAGATCATAATAGAATTTTTTCAAAATTTTTGGAGAAAATTTAGAAAAAATCCTTACTCAAGTTTTTTATAAATTAAAAAAAATACAAGAAGAATTCTGAAAAAAATTATATTCTGTTCTTTTATGAACTCTAAGCACTTTTTGTTCTTAGCATATTTATCAAAAGGTGAAAGTTTATTAGTTAAAGCGTCTTAAAGATATTTAGTAAAATTTTCACTTTGGACGCCATTTTGAATCATGTAGGTAACAAAATTATTTTTCCGAACACGTTTTCTCAAAGTTCAGACATTCCCTCCGCCATCTAAATCGGTTTCAAGATGATTGCATAACGGAAAGTTGGTAAAAAATCTAATAAAAAAAAAAAAAAAAAAATTTCTGTGATTTTTACACTTAAACTTCATTTTTGAGTAATAAAAAATTATTTTTTTATGTTTTGAATCTCATCATTCGAAAGATAAATGAAAAATCTATAAATTTCATGTGTTCAAAAATTTTTTTGGGCCAAATTTACCCCATCTAGAGGGCTCTGAAAAACTGGTGGAAAAAGTGTCCACTTGAGCGTTAATGGGTTAAGACCAATAGGGAATTTTTAAGACGCCGTTTTATGGGGGTTAATAAAAAATTTAATGCAGAGTAACGAGTAATTCGCGATCGACGACTCTTTTATTTTAGAGTCAACGTACGTTTATGTTCCGGTTGGTAGCGGTAATAGGCGATAAATATTAGACGTGAATAGCTTAGAGCAAAAATCGGTAGTTTCCAAAAGATGCGCGGATAATCTATGTTTACCGCGTGCAATCGTCGTAGGCGAGATTTATATTTATTTAAAAAATAATGATAACTTCGAGACTAAAAATCTTTGGAATAGTATACGCGACTGTAGACGCGGCTTACAAAAACAGCGTGCGTTAGATTTAATTAGCGCAGCTCGTGTAAATATACCCTTAGACGGATGCGGGTTCAATGAAATTACCCAATTTCAATAATTTTATCGTAATTTAGGCATATGTATAGTAGTTTTCGACAAAGCCACCTTTGGAAGCGACGAACCTCTATTTTTTGATGGATGCGCACAACCGAACACTGTACCGTTTCTAGGCGTTATAAATATTTTGTATGGTTCCGTTGAGGATCATTACGATACATTGCTGAATTTGTCGGAGGCAGCGAAAACAATGTTTTTTTATTCGTACTGCAACAAATGGTATTTTTACGTTGACCAGCGCAAGTGTCGCACTGTGTGTGCAAAGTGTTTTATGACACCAGCTTGTGAAACTGAAAATACGGAAATTGTAGAATATCGTGATTGTTTCAGAAGTTTTTACGGTAAAATTTTTTTGCCAACCACAAAAAGGTTAATAGTTCTAAAAGAAAACAAATATCAGTTTGCGAACTTGTAAGAATGTGTCGAAACTGTCAGAAACGCGTCCATATGCATAGAGGAAAACATGTATGCGGGTCTTACTATTGCAAGCTGTGTTGCGAACAACACTCTGTAAATGCTTTATGTTATATGCGTCCGCTAAATGACGGTAATGATACAAATAACACGACCAAGATAAAGGAAAAAAATTTGAAAAAATCTGTATGTTTTTTACGACTTTAAAACAAGGAAAAATGAAAAGTACAGAAACAGTCTTACTACGTACTTGCATACCCCGAATTTGTGCGTTGCGTAGCAAGTATGCGATGAATGTTTGGAAAACGACGATATGAAACAAACGTGTAATACGTGCGGCGTCCGCGAGCACATCTTTCGAAATAATCCCGTGAAAGAATTTGTAAATTTGTATGTACGAAGAAAATCAATTTTCGACCAAATCATATGTATCGCGCACAATGCCGGTGGGTTCGACGGTCGATTTATATTGAGGTAATTATTAGAGTTTCGTAAACAGATTTTACCTTATAATGACTCAACGGTTGAAACGTGATTATTTTATTAACGCTCGGGTGCACTAAATTTGTCGATAGTTTAAACTATTTTCACATGAAGTTGAGCGGATTACCAAAAACATTCGATTAGCCTGCGGGCGTCACAGTACTACAGTACTGCTGAATGGGCGTGGAAATTTAACGTCGCGCGTGCTTGGCATTCAAAAAAATATTCACAAACGTCGATAAAATTGGTCCGTTTAGTCGCGAACTACTATAGCAAGCGCGTGCTCTTTACTGTATAGAAAAAACTTTTTACGCCCTAAAACCATAGGAATTGTACCTCCGAGTGGTTATCGACGCGGAGACAAACATTCGCAAAAGTCACTCGAATGGTTGCTTCAGTGCGAGCGAGAAATTGTAAGGCGCTTACAGGTGGCGATAATGATAATTTACCGCGATTCGAGGGTCTCGTGAAATTTACAATTTTGCCTCCTCGAAATTTGTATTTGCCTCTGTTACTAACAAAAATATACGTCCGCCTTCTTTTTGTTCTTTTTCGCAATTGTTGCCAAGAAATGCGCGAAACCGATTGTAATCACGATGATATTGCCCATAGCGAGTTTACGAGTACATGGGTGGTCAATGAATTACGCAAAGCTATAGAGCTCGGTTATAGAATAACGGATATATATATATATTATTTGGCAGCATAAAACGACGCAGTTTAAGGGTAATAACGGTGGTCTTTTTGCGGAATATATAAACACTTTTTTAAAAATAAAGTAAGAAGCGAGTGGTTGGCCCGATTTGTGCGTGGATGAGGCATCGAAAGATCGGTATTTGCGCGAGTATCAGCGAGATAAGGGTATCGCACTGAAACGTGAAAAAATCGAGAAAAACGCTGGATTGCGAACAGTAGCTAAACTCTGCTTAAATTCATTTTAGGGCAAGTTTGAATAGCGTAGTAATTTAAAGCAAACTGAAATTATAAAATCTCGCGAAGATCTTTTAAAACTTTTACTTTGTCCTGACAAAGAGATAATCGGTTGTGATGAGCACGCTAGTTGCGCTTAGCGGCTTGTCCGCGATACGCATCTACATAATATTTTAAAATGTTTGGGCTCGAAATATCGCTTGAGCAATCGCGTATATATTTTTATTTTTCGCGTTATTCGCGGTTCAGTTTAGACTCTCATCACTCTGCGTGGCGATTATGCGTCCGCAATGGACTGCATAACGCGGTCAGAGCTAACGAAAGCTTTCTTTGTGATTTTATATAGTGCGCTCACGATTGCCGCGCAATGAGCAATCGCTAAATACTTATTTCTTTTTAAATCTTTAATTTGAGCGTGTGTTCGCAATCGTCTCGTATTATACGATTGCTAGACACTGTTTTTATTATTTATAGGCAGGATAGGACTGTTTGGTAGACTATGTAGCCACGCAATGGACTACATAATCGGCGGACAAGGAAAGGAAATAGATTTTATTTATCTTTATCGACTAGCATCGGTAGACTATGCAGCCACGCAATGGACTGCATAATCGCCAACAGTCTTATTTTATTTTTCGTTCAATTTATTTTTAATTATAATCTTAATCTCTAGGTAGACTGCACAGCCACGCACTGGACTGTGCAATCGCCACGGATTGTATGATTATTTAAATGATTTTATTTTAATTCTTACAGCATTAGGTAGACTGTACAGCCACGCGATGGACTGTACCATCGCCACCTGCCGTAAGTGCAAGCTAGATTTTAATGCTTGTTACTCGGGTTCGCGATTGCCGCGCAATGGGCAATCGCTAGACGAGCTCCAAGTTTTTAATGTTTCTTTTTAATTAAATAAATAATTAAACTATTTTTAATTTATAACAAACATCAGTCATTTATTCTAGCTCAATCTATATCGTTGGAGGCGGGAAAGCTCTCATGTAGGCCCGAGAGAGAGAGCTTCGGAGCGAGTGAAGCGAATGAGTTTCTCTGGCGGCCTTTTATACCGGAATCGTGGGGAGAAAGGGTTATCCCCTCCGCGACGAGCTTTCCCTTCTCCATATCGTTACAGTTATAGAGGGGCGCGCTCGCCAAAGCTCGGGCGGCTCGCCGGCGCTCGAGCTTTCCGTTGTCCTCGTATATACATATGTACATTTATCACTGGTGCACGGCTTGCGCTCGCGTTCACTGTGCTTTTAATCAATTAAACAATATATTTACAAAATAATAATTAAAAAATATGGGCTGGGCGTCACACGGTATTGTACCTGTAGACGACGATATATTGTAAGTTATTTGGCAATTCCGCGAGGAGGCTGTAGTATTAGCCCCGAATACCAACGTTGTTATAGCTGCGTATATGACCGCTCAAGCTAGGCTAGAGTTGTACAAATACATGGAAAACCTCGGAAATCGGATTTTGTACTGCGACACTGATTCTGTCATCTTTGTAAGAAAAGACACAATGATCCTACCGAGTACTAGCCACCCCTGGACAATCTTTTAGGAGAAATGACCGTTGAACTAAGTTATTACACGCCTGGCAGTTTTATAAGTACGATCATATTCGGGGCACTAAAGTTTTCAGCTTTTCGCGCAATCACATCTAGTGGTGAAAATATAGATTGCTGTAAAGTAATAGGTGTTGCGTAGAATTTTAAAAACTCCCTAAAAAAAATTTCGAAAACATCTAATTGCTCGTCGAAGATGCTTTTGGAAGAAGAAAAGATGAAAAACAGGAGGAGGAACATTGTAAAATAAAATAAAATTTTAATTCTATACGACGCAGAGCTACACATGAAATTGTAACGCGTGAAGAATTTAAAACTTGTTGCGTTGTATTAAAGAGGAGACAATACATCTCGCAACATCTCTCTCGCTAGACGTACCAGTAATTGTCCGATACCTAGTAAAGACTTTACAAGGAAAAACGCGATACTCTTACCCGCGGTCAGTCACGGTGGAACTGAACAACGTAAAGCTCTGTTTAGAGTGATCGACAAACATACGGTAAAGTGTATATGTGAGTGCGCGTTAAGCAATTTGCACGGAAACATCGAACTCAAAGATTCGGACAAAAAATGTTTAGGAAGACATAGATACGTATCGAGAAAACGAATTTTATTGCAAAACGGTGGTGGCTTTTTACCGCTTTTATTGGCACCAACCATAGGCTCGTTTATTGCGCGATTAATTGGTAACACGTCGGCTACTGCTGCAGAGTAACAATCAGATATGGAACGCGCTCGAAAAATGATCTTCGTACCCGAGGAAACATTCAACAGGACTCAAACCGCGAGAGGAATATTACCTGCAGCTCACTCGAGTAACATGTGCGAACAATCGATACAGATTTCTGGCGATAACTGGTCGAGATTGAATGGGGAAATGTACGATATTTTATATTCAAAAAAAACACAAAAAGAGCGTGAAAAATGTCTAAATTATTTACAAGTTTTGTGTAGATATTTGTTTGGTAAGAAAACGAGCGCAACAACAAACGAGATGTGGAACGGGAGTTGGATGAGATTGACGCCGCATTATCACCGCTCACGGATGAGGATATTTTGGATAGCGTGCCCAAAACTTATGCTCGAAAAACTAGGCTTTTACTACGACATTGATAAACAGTAGCGCCCGAGCGATTAAAGTGGGACAACGCTAGAACGATCTCGATAGACGGTCGAAAGATCGAACGGTCAAATATCATTGAATTGCTCAATGATGCTGTAAAAAAGAAAAAGAAAAATGGCGACGGTGAGGCTGATGAGGCATCTGTAGGACAAATAGAATTTTCTAAATTCATCAAAACATTGGCTACACCTAGTAATTTGATTGGTAATACAAATATTTCAAAGATTGCGCGAATACTGACAAATTTCTTAAATACAGCTAAACGACTCTTGAAGAACACAGAGTGGTATGGAGTGCCGGTGGCGGTTAGTTCACCAAAGATAACGCGGAGCTTTATGGCAGCGGCGGCTGCGCCGGGAGTAACACCGAAAGAGAGGAGGCTTCAGATAAAAATTTAATTTAAATACTAAAGACGTCATGAGTTACGACAAACAATACTACGATCTCTCGCACGAAGTCGGGTATGCAAGTGTACGAAATCTCATACGCGCGAATAAAAAAGGTAAAACCTTGTCCGGAGAGGAGGAGAAAAAAGGGGAAAAAGGAGTTGCTCAGAAATCAAGATGCTTACACGCTTCATAGACCTGTACAGCGAAAATTTCAAAGACTGCACTACAACGTGACAAATATTGACGATGTCTGGGAGTGCAATTTAAATCAACTGACGGGCATAAAAGATTACAATGAGGGGTACTGCTACCTACTCGACGTCGTGGATGTACTTAGTAGATTCGCTTGGACCAAACCATTTCGTGTCAATACCGCTCATAAAGTATCAGCGGCGTTCGAAAAGGTTCTCAAGCGCTCGACTGGCCGAGTACCTGTCTGTTTACTATCGGACAAAGGCAAAGAGTTTACAGGTTTGACCTTTCAAGTTGTGCTAAAGAAGCATGATATTTCTACTTGTAGTAGAAAGACTGAATGAAACAATACGCGAAAGTATGTAACCGCTTACATGGATGTATTTGTTGTTACAAGTAATCTATTGTTTTTGCATGCTTTTTTTTATTACTTTGTCTATTTAATTATGGATTCTATTTTAAGTTATGAATTTTAAGATATAGAATTAAGTTATGGATTCTATTATCCAAAAATTTTTATATAATAATATTTACATATGTATTAAGATCGTTTCAACGATTAATTGAAGTTATAAAAGTGTTTTATTAACAAATGGAATTATAAAATTTGTTACGAATTAATCGTTGATCGATTTCAAATAGAGAATTTTTTCCTTGTTCACTATTGCTAAATGGTAAAATAGTTTTGTAAACTTTAAATACATAATTGGTGTAATTTAATATACAGTGTGTCCAAAAAGTTCCGGGCCACCCCAGTAAGTCTCAAGATATAAATATTTCTGAAGAGATTAAGGCCATTCCTGTAGTAACTTTAAACGAGGAATCCGATGGTGACCTTGGATTTGACCTTGAGCTTGACCTTGAAGGTTATTTCAAGGTCAACTTTGTTTTTTCAAATGGAAACCCCTATTTTTGACACCGGCAATCGAT
>UELV01079220.1:0-12204 GCA_900490015.1 Megastigmus stigmatizans | reverse complement strand
GGTATATATCTAACCAGTTTATAGTTCCTGCACTATTTCGTAATTCTTAGTAATTTATTTTTGTATTAATTTCTTCTTTTTTAATTTCTTTTTGAGCATCTTTTATCTTCATAAAAATTGGGTAATGGTCATTGAATGGCGTTTTGAGTATATATGTTCTATGTTTTAATCTATCAAATTGAAAGAAGAAATTATCTATGCAGGAGCTTTTGTTGTCGTTGATGTCCGAAGGTCTAGTTATGCCATTAATCCCTGGGAAATATCCATTTTTTAATGTAGTTTGTAAAAATTCTTGTTAAATTATATCTTAGGTTAGGATGTCAATGTTAAAATCACCTACAATCAAATTATTTTTGTGCTTTTTGTTAATTTTTATTAGATCTTTAAAGTTCATTAAAAATTCCGTTTTGTGTAGATCATGGGATCTATAACTGCTGAGATTGATATTTCTTCTTTGTTACCTAAAGAAATTACCGTTTTTAAAATTTTGAGTTTATTTATTTGAACTATTTAGTTGTTTCATTAATATCGTCTCTAATATAAGTGACTACACCATCTGATTTTTTAATTTTGCTTTCAGTGTAATACATTCTGTAATTACTGATTTTAAAGAATTCGTGGTGATTAAGTTTCCAGGATTCCGTACATATAATATAATAACACAAGGTTTTACTATTAAGTTGTTAATAAACACAAGTAATTTATTGTAATTTGAAATTAGGCTTCTAATATTTATACATAATATTGTTTCATTGTCTTTTGTTAAGTATTTGTTAAATGTATTTGTGTTATCTATCCTGTATTCTTTTATGAATAAGTCTTCTTCAAGATCTAAATTCATAGTTACCAGTTGCTTGCGTTGGCGTTTTCGGGCTTAGTGTTGTTGATGACGATGCAGTGCTCACAATTCCTACTCTTTTGACTGTTATCGACCGCTGAAATCTTGGTTGCTCTGTTTTACCAAAATATCTTCGGTAGGTAGGTTTTGATGGATAATCAGTCATATCGATGTATTTATTAATTTTATTTTTTAAAACTTGACACAATTCACTATCAATGGCACAATGATTACTGTCATAGTTTAGTTTATATTTTTTGTTGTAATAGTCACAGTTTGGGCACTTATGTGATCGACTTTTACACTGATCAGCTGGATGGTTTTCTGCACACAAGTAACACGTGGCTTGGTTCGTACATTTTTTTGCACTATGACCAAACCTCGAACACTTGCTACAAGGACTGGTGTTTATAATGTCAAAAACTCTACAATTTTGATAGCCGACGAGGAGTCTGTTATTATTATCTTTTTTGTATTTGCAGATTTTTTGTGTGACTTCTAATATAACACTTATTGATTTGGTTTTTGGATTTGTATATATATATATGTATTACTTTACATTTATCTTCGATGTTACCAAAATTTCTTTGATTTATATCTGTTTCTATTTCTTTATCGTCTTTAAATATTCTATCTATATCAATCACATTCACTTTTGGTTTTTTAATTTGCTCTTTTTCAATTTTCAAGTTAATTGTTACGTTATTATTTAAAGTATTTTCAATTGAATTTACACTTTCTTCGTTCATACAATTTATTATCACTGAGTCTTTGTTAATACTTTTCACATTTTTTGTTTGAATATTTTTATTTTGAGTTAAATGATGTATTACTGTTCTTTCTAGATTTGTGTTGTCATTACTGTTAGTTTTTTTATAATTAGTTTTGGTACTCTTTAGTTAATTTGTTTGGTATTTGTTACTATTTCTGCAAATGTTTTTGTATTATTGATTGTTTGGCTATTCGAATATTGTTTTTGTTTTGTTAAAAGTTCATTTAATAGTTGATTTTTCTCTTGCATTTCTTTATTTAATAGTTTTAATAGGTTGTTTTCAATTTTTAAAAATTCCATTTCACTATAATCTTCGTACACTATTACATTGTGGAGATTATCTTTGTCTTTTTCCTTTTCTTTCACAATTTCATTTAGTATTTCTTGTTTAATTTGTTCTCTGCTTTCCTGTTTTAATTGGGCGATGAAGTGCCAAGCTGTTTCGTTTAGTGCACCATATGGAACTTTTGAGGTTATTGCAAATTTATTTTTTTTTTCAAAATAAATTTCACCATTGGAAAGTACAAGTCTTAAGCTACAAAACCCTAAATTTTCAAGTTGGAGAAATAAAGGGTTCAAAAGTAATATGATTAAAAGTACAGCAGCGAGCGGTCGCGCCCGCTCTACGCGCTGCACTTGCACGCGATTTTATACTCGACAATGCGCGAAGAGCGCGCGCGACCGCTCGCTGCTGTACTTTTAATCATATTACTTTAGAACCCTTTATTTCTCCAACTTGAAAATTTAGGGTTTTGTAGCTTAAGACTTGTACTTTGCAATGGTGAAATTTATTTTGAAAAAAAAAAATGATATATTTTTTTTGGAATGGTCTGAACATTTAAATTCAATTTTCAACCAGAAAAAAGTGTCCTGGATTAAAAATAATAGCACCATTAGAATGAGCAGGAAAAAATCTATCGATATGCTTGCTTTGTTTTTTTCTGACATACTCAACGAAGGATTATAGGCGAGTTGAAGAGAGCGCCTTTTAAGCAAAAAATGAGCTGCGCGCGCCCGCTGGCCGGTTTTTGGTGGACGCTCCCTTATATATCTAGTGAATTGAATGTATAGCGATTAATAAACAAACGCTATTAGAACCCAAAACGTCTCGCGCCGAAGTCGAGTGCTCTAACCACTAAGCTAAGATCCGCACTGTTTCTCTCCGCTTCATATTGTCTCCATATCATATCGCACTGATTCGTCATGCTTTGTGATACTAGATATATTGAGGTAAATTTTTATATAAAATTTTATCACGCGAGAAAAGAATAAGATTCTGAGTCTCTCGTACTGCTAGAAAAACTTTAATAGAGCTACAAAAACATTGAATAAATATTAAATAATATTTATTTATATATGCATTGTTTAATTTATCATTTTTTAGCCCCTCCCCCCCTTTCCAGATGGGAGCTTCGCCACCTGCGCCCCCACCAGGACCGATGGTCCTGGACTTGGTCCTCCTCCATAGAACTACGACTCGAGCAATTGCATGCTCTGCCTTTTTTCTAATTATCCGATGCAATGTAAACCGGCAGTTTCTTCCCACTGCATCAAAAAATATTAATTTTAATTCGGGAGTGAGATTTCCGCCCGAGTGATGAGCGCGTGACATTCGGAGCGTGAAATGGAATTTTGCCCTAGATACAAAAACTACTATTTTACCAATGTCGATAGTAAATTTTCCGCAAAATAAGGTTTTGGAATCCGTTTGTTGAAAATCGACTCCGTTCAAAAGTTGTAAACGTAAATATGAAACAATCAATTTACATGATTTTGAAAAAATAACTAATTCGAAACTTTAATTTGTACAAAAGAACAAAAATAAAGTATTTCTACTCCATATTATGTTCCAGTGTACATGCGCATAACAATGAGGGTAGTTCACCGACCGCGGGGCGCAGGTACTGGGTACGGTTAATTCCACATAGAGGCGCAGAAGGCACGCTTGATCGCAATTTTAGTAATATTTACATATATTGCTATATATTTACAACTATTTTCGAAGGTAAAAGGACATTAATGCGCTCTGAAACCTTGATTAAGTGCCGCATGCGATCAAAGTTTTAGAGCGCATGAACGAACTTTTTACTGAGAATAAAGATTTATAAATACTTTCTTATACGGTTAGAGAGGGGACAACTATTTTTTTTATAGAAAATGACGTATTATTTTCTGAGAAGCAAAAAGCTTCTATCTCATTACCATCTCAGACATGGCTTTGCCGATGGTTAACAAGGCGCTCATCAAGGTATCAATAAATCTTCTGGATATGATTAAATTACAATATGAAACTTACCGAACCGTCAGAAGCATAATTTGATCTAGCACAGTCAGTACTGTAACCGACTAGGTATGATAATTTTTCATGGTTATTAAGTGAATGATAATTAATAAACAAATTATGTACATCATTGTTAGGAGGCGGTAGTCTGATCTTCAATATTCCATCAATATTATTCTCATCTTTCATTCCAACTGTGACGTTACTTCCCAGTCTCCAATTGTCCTTATCGATATTGATATCGAAGCCTACGTTGACATTTTTAAATGCTTCATTAGGGTTGGCATAAAACAATCCAGCATTTATGTCTATCATATTGATTCCGTCCTTCTGATAAACAACAACAGCATTAGCAATCATATCAGAAAGATAAAAAAGCCGCCAAAAAAGAAGGACATGTCCAGAATCTTGGTTCAGTTGATGTTTAACATAAATATTACCAATTTCTCTATTAAGTAAAAGATTTCCATTGAAAACAAATTTGTGCACCCACTCCCAGGGTACATTCGCTTGAAGATATAAAGAGGTGTTGCCGTTTATTTGTACATTCATGAATGTAACTAAGTTGTATAATGTTTTATTATCCTCGTATAACTTTATTCGCAAATCCCAGTTAAATAAATTAATAAAATTAATTTTGAAACTTCCATTAATTTGATGGCATTCTCCCGCCAAGGACAAATTGTATTTTTCCTTTTCCGAGTTAAATGAGATAGGATTTTCATTTTTTGTATGTGCTTCACCTTCCGTTAGTATTACATTTAAAGATGATAAAATTCCATTATTTACTGCAACAGGACAAATAATATGAAAAATTTCAGAAGTTTTGCTTGTTGTTAGATCACCGATAAGTTGATATATATTATCGTCAATTTTTGTTAGATTCCCATTAAAAAATAAGAGCTCTGCTTGAATCGGTATTTGAAGTTTGGCCTCTACTTTACCATTTGTAAACTTCCACGACAAACTGTAATTTTGATCATTATGATGCTTAAAATATCCATTCATAAGTATCGTCTTGTCAAGTTCGATTGAATTGTTGTAAAGGGCGGAAATTTGGAGATTAATTAAAGGTTCTATCGAAGTATTAAGTCCTAATGATGCTTTTTTTAAATACTTGTCTTCGGATAACCAACTAACGTCAATCTTTATCTGCAAACAGTTGCATAATTTAAATATGAAAATATAAAGAAAATAATAAATTAGTGTCAATACTATATATTATATTTATTTATTTTAACCACCTAGCAACCACATAAATATTAAATATTGTTACCTGATGACCACTACATATGAACTTCTAGTTGGGATATATTTATGTGCGAAACTATGGACAAATATAAGCTATTTCAGCAAAAGTCCTAGTCTCCAAGAATATTTTAATATTTTGTCAAATAAAAAGAAGCATTAATTTGATCAGGACACGGCCCCATAAATAAATACCCTGAGCTGAGGTTAACACCATCTTACCCCTACGTGTTTCGGCTCCCTAAATATGAATCTAAAATGTTAGGTCTAAAAGACTTGCTTTCATAAAATTTAAAAAAAAATGATAAAAATCACGTTCTTTCGACTTTAACTACCATGTGAATATTTATTGATAATTTAAACGAGAAAAAAACAAGAATCATGCCCGCACATATATTAAGCGAGCACATGAGGGGAGCAAGAGAGTGGGAGAAGTAGTGATGGTGGAACACTTGGTGTATACCGATGCGCCAGTGCGGTGGCAATTGCCCATACGCCTCGCAGACAAAAACGTAAAGACGGTCGTGTTGTAGTAGTATGAGTAGCACGGAACAATTGTGTAATGGCACTACTGCTAGTGCATTGAGACAACAGACTTTAATCTTCCTAGCCCTGCTATAGTTCTCACCATGTTTTGGCTAGTACTAATCTAGTAGTGTGCTTCTACAAGCGTCTTTATGCGTTGCTCATATATCCAAGCAGCAGGCGCTCATGGCTAACGAGTTGTAAGCCAAATCGTATTATAGAGCTATGTTACTCCAGTCTGTAGCTATTGGATAATCAAAATAAGAAAATACTCATTGACGTAGTCCAATACTGGATTTAACAGTACTGTTCAATTAGGCAAAAAATAAATTCACAAACCTCAGGATTCATTATTATAGCAAGAAAGATCATGATAGAACTGAACGGCATCTTAAGAAAAGATTTGCTGAAGCTCAATCAGTATACTTTATTCAAAGGGCACACTTATTTTTAGTATCAGGTAAAAAATTGAATATCTACAGATATTCAGGTGATAAAAATCCAATAAATACTATAGACTAATCAATATAACAATATTAAAAAATAAAATAAAATAAAAAAAATTAAAAAAAAAAAGTATTGCGAGCATTGTGTAACTAATATAATGACAGTTTCAACCCTGTAAAACGCAGAGAGGTGCAATGTAATAGCCTAACGTAATATTAGCAAATTATCTCATATTTAGAGATTAGGAAAGAATTCTGAATAGCTGAAGTTATATGAATTGGTTTCAGTGACCTCAAAAACCGAGAGATAAAGTGCTTTAACTATGATATTCATCATAAAATAGTGTCAATTCGTCATTTTCAGGCATTTTTTGAGGTTAGGGACGAATAGGTATCAGATGAGGTTAAACTGATATTTGATTCGAATTCAGCAGCCCTGAAAACATAAAGATACGGTGGTTTGACTGTGACATTCATTGCAAAACAGTGTTAATTCGTCGTTTTTAGGCATTTTTTGAGGTTAGGGACGAATAGTGACCAGATGAGGTTAAACTGATATTTGATTCGAATTCAACAGCCCCGAAAACATATATTCAAGTTATTTTTAAATAAAAAAATGATTAATTTATAATTGTTAACTATCAATAAAATACCTTAAATGCAATTATTCATGTTTTCAGACGTGATATTGGAACCGCCATCGCTTTTTTTTTATTAAATCACCAGACGACTTTCGATAGAGCTTGAAATTACGAACATTTTGAGACGTATAACTTTTAAATCGATGCATACCCATTCTGGGCAGCCCACTGTCTCGGTTGACGTGAAACGTCCGATTTATAAGGGAGTTGCCTTTATGAATATTTTGTTCAGGAATTTGACAGAATAAACTACTTATATCTCTGTAAATACCGTGAAGGGCATAGTTCTGGATTAACTAAGCGTAAACATGCAGTATTTTTCATATCTTAGACAAATAGCATGAGAAAGTAAAAATTTTTCATTTTATTTAACTTTATTCAAGTTTTATCTTTAATTGAATACGTTCAAATAAAAAAAATCTGGAAAAATAAATTAGTAACTAATGAAAATATGAAAAAACGTCCGGGGAGCAATTCTGGATCAAACTAATCGCATGCGGACGTAGTTTCTGATCAAACGGTACCCTATTACTGATCCATGAAATACATGCTTTAAAAATCAGGAAAAAAAATATGTTTAACTTCCTCATTATTAATGTTTAATCTATTAATACAATAAATATCAATTATTATTAATAAATACATAATATTTATTATTATAAGATAAATAATAATTTATTACTATTGCATAAATAATATTTATTATTATATAATACAGTGCGGCTTACAGGGCGGCGGCGGTGACAATGGCGCTTAGCCGGATCATGGCCAATACCAAAGGCTCACGGCCTTGCAAGCGCCGTTTGCTCATGCGCACCGCCGAGTCCATAATGCTGTATGGTTCCGAAGTCTGGGCCAACACGCTGCGGTACGAAATGTACCGTAAGTGTTATGTTGGGAGGTATTAAATAAGTGACACACGTGCCGTTAATGACTAAAGTATTTTTATTATAATTAATGTGCCGGAGACCGGGCGTGTTTTGCACATGAGTGCTCTAGCTAGACTAACTCGTCGGGAGGGGAGGCAGCCTATTTCTATTGTACATAGTCTTTTAAATACTCGGGTTTTATAATTTCTCGTCCTGAGCGCGTTCGAGTGTTCGCTTTAGGACTAGCTCCCGTTGATACATTTACATCTCTAGTCGGCGAGCTAGCCCTTACATTTTCATTTGTACGATCGCTTACATTATTATGCGCACTTCTATTACTACAATCGCTTCTCGGTCCTAAATCATACAGGTGTCTACGATTTGTTTCCGCTCTATTGTCATTGGGCAATTCCACCTCGTATGATCTCGGCCTATCTCAAATCTTGGTTACTCTAGTTGGAACCAACGGTTTATTTAATTCCTTTTTTACATATATCTTTTCATTTACTTTCATAGGTCTTAAGTTATGCGCATTTCTGTCATAGTATTCTTTTTGACGCAATTGACTGTCTATCAACTTTTCTCTAATCTCTCTATTTTACTTTTCTCTATCAAAATTTTTGTTGTTAGGTAAAATTCCTCGAATTTTCCTACCAAACATAATTTCATTTGGAGATTTTAGTCCATCTCCTATTGGAATATTTCTATACTCTAGCATTGCTAGATTCGGATCTTTACTTGGGTTGTCATCTAATTTTTTAAACGTTCTTTTTATGGTGACAATGTGCCTTTCAACCATCCCATTTGATTGGGAATATTTAGGACTGGACGTTCTCCATGTAAAGTTCCAATCTGCAGAAAATTTCGACATTTCTGCACTGTTTAGCTGCGTTTCCGGATCTGAATATACAATGTGCGGTACTCCATGTCTAGCAAACTGTGATTTTAATATATTTATTACGGAACTGCTAGACATGTCTCGCAATTTAGCAACTTCAACATATTTGCTAAAATAGTCTACTATTAATAAAAACTCGGAGCCTTGGTAATAGAACAAGTCTACACCTAAAGTTTCCCAAGGTCTGTCTGGAACTTCTCCATTTATTAGAGTTTCTTTTACGTTCGCTTTTCTGTACTTATTACAAATCACGCAACTATCTACAATGTCGTCAATTTCTTTATTCATCAGCGGCCAGAATAAAATTTCGCGAGCTCTGCTTCTACATTTTTCTTTTCCTAAGTGATTGAAATGAATAAGATTTAACATCTCTTTTCTAAGATTATTGGGAACAACTAGTCTGTTACCTTTAAACATAAGGCCATCAATTACACTCAACTCACTTGACTAATTATAATATTGTTTGACGGTGCTCGCAACCTGACACTTACTGGTCGACCAGCCTTCTTGTATGTATTTCATTAACGTTTGCATTTCAACGTCGGATTCAGTTTCTTTAATGAATTGTTCTTTTTTGTCTAGAGATATAGGAAAACTTTCCGTTACTAAGCAAACTTGAGTTTGAATTTCTTTCTCTAAATCTAGCTTTTCATAATTACAATATGCTCTAGATAACGCATCTGCAAGAAACAATTCTTTTCCCGGCTTATATTTTACTACTAAATTATATCTTTGCAATCTGAGTCTTATACTCTGTAATCTAGCTGGACAATCATTTATACATTTTTTAAAAATTGTCTCGAGTGGCTTGTGATCGGACTCTACCAAGATTTCATTTCCGTAAATTTGCTGATCAAATTTAATACAACCGAACGCTATGGCTGACGCTTCCTTTTTAATTTGAGCGTATCTCTGTTCAGTCTGGGTCAACGCTTTGCTTGCGTACGCTACGGGCAGGCTATTCTGCATCAGTGCAGTTCCTAATCCGCTTTTCGATGCATCTACACTTAATACTACAGGTTTATTTACATCATAATATTGTAGAACGGACACTTTACATAATATATCTTTTAATTCTACAAACGCTCTATTCGCATTTTCATCTCAGTTCCATTGTGCATTTTTCTTGGTCAATTCTCTTAAAACAGTATTCTTTGTTGTTAAACTAGGAATAAACCTTGACACATACGTTATCATACCCAGGAAAGTTTTAAGTTCCTTTTTATCTTTGGGAGGTTTCACATCAACAATAGATTTTACTCTATCAATATCAAGTTATACCTTGTTCTGTAAAAATATGACCCATATATTTAACCTCATTGCTACTAATTTTGCATTTATCTAATTTAAATTTTACGTTTTTCTGTTCCGCTCTTTCAAGAACTTTATTTAGTCTAATATCGTGTTCTTTTTTATCTCTGCCTCTGATCCTAACGTCATCGACATAGATATCAACACCTACTATATCACCAAAGATTTCTAAAAACAATCCTGAAATACTTCAGTGGCTGAATTTATACCAAATGGCATTCTTATGTATCTATATCTACAAAATGGCGTAATAATAGTCATCAAGTAACTACTTTTTTCTGATAGTTTAACTTGATGAAAGGCTCTATCTGCGTCAAGTACGCTAAAAACTTTACTATCTGCTATAACGGAGCTTAACTCATCGAAAGTAGGTATTTTTCTGTGATGTCTTTTAACAGATTTATTAAATTCAGTCGGATCTATACAAATTCTAATCTGACCATTTTTCTTTTTACTAATCACTATAGGGCGAACCCAATCCGTAGGCTCAGTTACTTTTTTAATTATGCCATCTTTTTCCATTTTATTTAATTCTTTTTTTACTAAGTCATTCATTGCAATAGGTATTTTTCTGCAAGCAGCAATAGTAGGTTTAGCGTCTTCTTTTAATTGAATATCATATTCAAAACTAGTTACATCGACTATGCCATCGAAAACTTTTTTATATTTGCTTAAAATTTTATCTACTGATAAATTACTTTCGTTTACTCTAATATTATGAACTCTTTGCACAATGTTAAGCTGCATTAGACTAGGTAAACCTAATATCACTGGCTGATCATCCGTGTTTTCAGTCACGATAAACTCTAAATCTACGCTTTCTCTATTTACAAATTTACAACTTAACCTACATTTGCCAATAACGTCTATGCGTTGGCCACTATATGCAGTTAATTTTACATTAGTTTTTTTGCTCTTAATATTTTTTAGATTTAAATTCTTTAATTTATTGTTCGGCATTACATTACATCTCGCGCCTGAGTCTAACTTAACTTCAATTTTACGCGAATCATTTATCATAATCTTTTCAGTCCAGTTTAATTTGTTGCCTGAACTATTTACACTACCAACATATAAGGTATCTACTTTATCATCGCGACTATATAATTTTATTTTACTCTTACACATTTTCATAAAGCGATTTTCTCGCTTACAATTTAAGCATTCCTTGCCGAATGCGGGATACTGACGATAGCTGTGATGTCGACCGTACTTCTGGCAGGGAGCTTGCTGCGTGTTAGACGAAGATGGCGAACTTCTCCCAGCGCCACCGCTTGCCTTGTTGCTGCCGCCGCTACTTGCCTTGCCGCCGTTGTTGCCATGCGTGCCACCGCTCGAAGTCTGCTTCCGAGAATTTCCGGCCCCTACGTGCTTTTCGGCTTTCTTCACCGCATGAACTTTCGTTTCCTCGACGATTGTTTTTGTCTGTATTTCTGCCAGCTCTACCGCTCAGCACATTTTTATGCACTTTTCTAGATTTAAATCGCGAATTCCGCAAACTATTCTGTCTTTTATTAGACTATCTTTAAGATCACCAAAACTACACGTGGCACTTAACTTTTTTAAAACCGTTAAATAATCCGTGAAATTTTCACCTCTCTGTTGTACGCGCGTGAAAAACACGTGTCTTTCCACTGTCTCGTTTACTTTTGGCGTGCAGTAATTTTCAAACGCCACCGCTACTGCATGAAATTTCTTTTTATCATCGTCACTCAAACCGAATGTATTGTACTTTTCTAATGCCTCTTCTCCTATCATATGTAAAAAGACGGCAATTCCTCTCGCCTCCGTCTTCGCGTCCAGACCAGTGGCTTCCATGTACAAGTTAAACCTTTGTTTCCACTTGCTCCATTTTTCTTTTATATTGCCTTCGAATGACAATGGTGGTGGTGCCTTCAAAGTTTGCTTCCAACGATTCTGCGTCCGAGTAATTACTTAGCGTGTCCTCGCTTGTTGTCGTCTTGTCTTGCGACTTCTCTTCAAGTGCGTGTTCGGGCACGTTTCCCGAAACTAACCCAACAAACACCGCGTGCCGTTCGTACTAGGCGCACGACGTGCTCGTACGCCATACAGACACTATGGTCACATCATGCCACCTTCTGTCGGGTACTCCCGCCGTGTCTTCAAAATGCTTACATTATGTTACCGCGTGTCGCTCAAAATTTTAAACTCCCCAGATAACAGCACGTGCCGAGCATGATAGGTGCATGCCGTGCCGGCACGATGTACTGTCATAGAGGTGTCACCATGCCGTCACATAATGGCATGGCATGGTAAGCTGTGTATTTGCCAGCATACTATGCCGCAATACGCGTGATTCGGCACGAAGAGCATACAGACAGCACAACCGTACACGACGTGCTATAATAAACTGC
>UELV01079211.1:0-15996 GCA_900490015.1 Megastigmus stigmatizans | reverse complement strand
TCGTACCTGCGTCCATATTTTTCGATTGCGGCCAATGTGTCGACGGTTTTTAGTCGCATCGATCGCCTGTAATCCGGCAGTAGGTTCTGCAAGACTATTCTCGCTTGTTTTTTCTTAGAAGGAGGCTTCTTGAAATGCCCCACTATAAATTTGTGGCAGGAGAGGAAGTGGAAAATAGATTCCCCTTTTGCTTGGGTCCGTCGTCACAATTCGTGCATCAAATCGTCTCTCGTCCATTCGCCTACAAATTGATGCCTAAAAGCCTTCTTGAATGCTTTCCAGGTCGTCACCTCTTCTTTTACCCCGCGGTACCACATGCTGGCCTTTTTGGTGAAGACACACGGTAGCGCTCCCAACAGCTTTTTATCAGAGAACGCTGCGCTGTTTCGGCAATCTTCTAGATTTGCTAGAAATTCTTCTGGGGCTCCACGGTCTTCGCCATTGAATTTGAGGTTCCAACTTTGGAGGGTTTTCATACACCGAAGATTTCTTCCTGTCGGACTAGGGCGGCGCGACCTTCGGTGACGGTCCTTTCGGTGAGGT
The DNA here is from genome assembly GCA_900490015.1 of Megastigmus stigmatizans. Lineage (NCBI taxonomy): Eukaryota > Metazoa > Arthropoda > Insecta > Hymenoptera > Megastigmidae > Megastigmus > Megastigmus stigmatizans. The sequence continues at coordinate 15,453 of UELV01079211.1, read as the reverse complement.
GGAGTGGGTTCGCTGTCCCTGTTTTCGCTCTCTGAGCTGACCGACCCATCGTCGCTATCGCTTCCGTCGCTGTCACTTGTGTCGCTGTCGCTGTCGTCCTCGGTACAGTCAGTATCGTTTGAACTCGCCTCAGTGGTGTCTTTCCGTGTCGTTGCCCGTCGACCGCGGGTTTTCGAAGTGCTTCTCCCTGTAGTTGCATTTTTCCCGGTATCCAGGTCTTCCACTTCGGCGTGGGAGGAGTTTCTTATCGCCGCGATCCTGTGTGATTTTAGCTTTGGGTCGTCTCTGGGCCGTGTTCGGGTCACTGTCTTTTTGCTCTTTCCCGTCTCGCTTATGGGAGGCTCCGCAGGTTGCCTCTCCTCTCTCCAGTTACCCTTCGAGGTCAGTCGTCGTGCATCTCTCCGTGCCGTCGAATGTATGGGCTGCTGCGCCGAGAGTGATTGTATTATCCTCTCGTATCTCCCCTCTGCTCGCGCTCGTGCTTCCGCGTTCTCAATCCTGGTTGCCCTCCTGCTGTCCTCTACGAAATTGTCCTCCGCGTCCGATTCCTCCACAGAACTAGGAGGTGGCTGGTATAACTCTTCCACCTTTTCTGACTGTCGCCATCTACTTGTTGAGGGTTGTGGGTCGCCTTGGTGACTCCTCGGAGTTGCATGGTAAATTCCACTTGAATCTGGCGATGCGTGTGGGGGAGATCGTGGTGTTGATTGTTCGATGGGCTGATAATAAACGTTAAATTTTCTTGCAGGGTTCAACCTAAACTAACTAAGCCTAGCGGTGTAAAGTATTACATCGTATTGCAAACAATATTTCATGATAAGAGTGTGCATAACTTCTTCCATGATAAAAATATGCATAAAGTACAACTTTCATACTAAATCATAATAGTACTTTTCGATACAAGGGTATATAAAGTAGACCTTTTCGTACATGCAAAACAGTGCTACGCCCGAGCGTTAAACAATATTTTATATAATTCTATGTGTGAAGTTCGAATGTAAAGTAACATTTGCCGATATAGAATACAGAGATAATGCAAGAATCTTTTAATATTCTTATTATTTGTTAGTTAATGGTAGTAAATAACGATGAACTTAAATTATTATCAATAATCTTACTTTATGTTCTAATCACCTGAGTGAGTATTTGCAAAGTCATAAAATAAGATAAAGGCTAAGTAAGTATAATATTATTATTATGTCATTCTTGAAGTGATAAGTTGTATATTAAAAATGCAGAGATGTAAATATTTTTTAAATATTATAATTAAATCTATTCAAATCATATATAATATAATTCTGAGTATATACTTTACTGTAAGATTCTTCTGCGTCTTATAATTATTTGTATAGTCAATGTATGCAGGACATAAAGTAGTATTTGATGTATACATCTGCTGTTTATCCCGCAATCTACTTTCCATAATTAAATCTGAAAATTAGAAGAATTTACAAAAAGTTTAACATGTTATTAAACATATAAAATTTAATATAACAAAAAAGCATAAAATTATTGCATAAAATTAAATTGATAATATGAGAAATTACAGATTGTTGTGATTCAGATATAGTTTTTTTTTCAGATAGCATTTTACGTTTCGTATTAAATAGAGTTTAAACGTTTACGTAGTTTGTATATGGTATTATTATGATAATCTTAAAAATAGCCAGCTATCAACTGTAACTTTGATCATCCCGGCAGTAGAGCTTACATAAAACTAAGCAAAAATTAATCCCTGCAGTAAGAATAAAAGCAGGCAAATAACGGATTTTAATTATAGCGAAAGAAGGAAAGCTCTGCAGTTCAATGCCCCTACAAAAGCATTTACTCTTTGTCATTAAACCTGGCATTTAAAAGTAGATATATAGGCGTCCGCAATGGGTAGCTTCAAGCGGGTTTTAATTTATCCGCGGATCAACATAGGTATCTTGATAAAGTTATGCTCACAGGGGATGTAAGAAAAAGAAGCGCTGACGCATACAATGTTCTTTAATAGCAGCTCCCACTGCGTGCATGCAAGTTTGTTTAAAAACTTTAAATCGCTCGAATTATCTGTCATTTGCTTGGCGCTGTGCGCAGAATGCACCGCTTATTAAAAGAAAGGCAGATATAAGAAAAAATGTCGACATTATGTTTGGCTACTGCCCTTTTATAATTGTCCAGCTGAGCTTTTGCACCCTTTCAAAGAAACTGTCAGTATATAAATTACACTAATTATAACAGTCTTTCTATTCTTTTAGTTGTAGACAATTAACTGTTGTAGTTTCTAAGTTGATACTAAAAAAATCAATACTTAAATGTAAAATTTCCATATTTACTATATATATAGAAATATGACCGAAACTATAAAATAATCTGATTAAACCGAGGATTAAACTCTTGATTTTAAAATATCTAGGCTTAATTACTGTCAAGAAAGGCATTTATAATTTACTTATGTAATACTATTATCAAAAGCTATTAGGTTTTGATGCATTAATTATACCTATACTCTATTCGTATTACATAATTCAGTATATTAATATAATAATATACCTCCTTCATTAAAACATGTCTTATTCTTACATAAATTATAATTAAAAATAACAATTGATAGGTTCAGTTTCGGTTAAAAGCGTAATAATACATGTCATTGTATCTAGCATACGATTAGAACCTATAGTGCATATGTGTGTATAGTACAATAACATATTTTTTTCACAATAATTCAGTTCAACAAAATGTAGCTAAAAATTCATTAGAAATTGATGTACAGAAAATGGTATTGCTTAAAAATATTTCCTACTCTTTTACTTCAGTATGCCTACTCAAACGATGAAGTCCTTGATCAGAATCTAGTTCTAATGGTTTTTATTATTTAAAGACTTAAAATAATTAGAATAAGCAAACTCAAAGTCTACTTAAATCTTAAGAAGTGCGACATGAGTAGAATTTCTATTTGATAGTCAAGTATACCCAATATTTTAGTTATTCTACAAACTAAAAGTTTCACTCAAATAAATCAATTCCATACATGTTCAAAAAAATCTGGCTCCTATTTGATAGAAGCTTTATTGCCCAAGTTTTGCTAAAGTTTAGTATTACTCTGGTAGTCAGTCTTCTACTATGACTTTAGTTACAAAATAGAGATAAAAGTCTGAATTTTAATATTTTATCTCTCATTAATGGACACTCATGCCAATATTAGTTTAATGTACAATTAATTATAGAATTCCATTCAGTAAACATCGAGTCTTTTAATAAAATGTAGTAAAAAAATACGTAAGCCCCGTTGCCAAGTCGCAGTGCAATTATTTTCAAGTCAGAATTTTTTTATTTAAACCTAAAACATACCTTTTATCCGACACTAAATTTTGTCAAGACCTTGCTCAGACGCCAACCTCGTCAACCTTTCATATTTTTGTATCTGCCAAATATTTCAGGACTATTTTGGTACTGAATTAATTCCTTTTACTCTGAAAAAAAAAAGAAAACCTATAGGCCCCTGTCAACGAAAACCCTTGATACAAGCTACCAATGACACTGTAACAATCTAAAGAATTTGTACCACTGCTACTAACAGTTCAAATTATTTGCAGCCTCTCGGCTACTTTATTCACTTTAATAGTTGAAGCACTTAGATTACTTGATGTGCTCGCTCAGAAACTACCTATGTATCTCCCCTTTGATTTTGCACAGCTTACCGGCAGTGTGATTAAAGCATGATAAATTCAGGACAGTCTTCTTATTTCCCTCGAAGTGCATAATGTGCTCACTTTGCATTTCTGATACGCGAAGATCTCAGAGGTTGCTCGATAATGCGACAGTCATTCGCGAACATCCGTTCTGTGTATATTGCAATTGTATTATAGTATATTATTCCAATATTTTTTTATCTTAGAATATGTATATATATGTATATATAAGTACAAGCAAAGTCATTTATAAGTAAATCCTATTTTTTTACGGAGGACAGTATATTTTTGTATGCTTAAATTAATCAAATAATAAAAAAAAATGTCGATGTCAAACAAAGCGGAACAGTCACTAGATATGAGAGACATGAAAAATAAGGAGGATTTGGAGTATGCAGTGCAAATTCCCCGATTACTTCTCACACCCTTGGGATTGTGGCCGATGACTCCTTCAAGTTATAAAGCAGTCCTGCGCCCGTTTTCGATTATTCTCAGCACTTTCCTGTTGCTTTTTATGTTCTTTCCTAATCTCCTCTACATGTTTATTATCGTAAAGGATATTGGGGTATTTTCTTTACTTTTTCGAAAACGTAAAAAAAGAATATTGCCTACAGCTTTGAAATTGTGGTCTCAAAATACATCAGCTTTACAATCTTTTTCATCGCTTAGAGTGCAAGAGAAGATTGAATAAATAATGTTTGGCGGACAAAGTAATTTATGAAGCCTTCAATGCTGTAGATAAAAAAAGCTTTTTAAAGCATTTTTTGCACACCTTCAAATAGATTATATGGCACCATGAGCATTCTTATTCTATTGACTTATAAACAATTATAAATCTTATTTTAATAAGGTGTATTTTACATTGAGTTAATATTTATGCCCGAATATACTTCACTTTTGAATTTCTAATAGGTTCGGCTACAATTGATAGGACCATTGAGTTTCACTATAATGAGCCTCTGCAAATATTTCGGCATACTGTCCAAAAATCAAGACTTGCGAGCCTGTATCATCGGAATAGCAGTTGACTGGAATGAAATCGAAAATCCTGAAGAACGAGATATCATGCTACGGAACACAAAAATCGCCAGAGTATTCACGACAATTTGCACAGCTTTCATGTATAGTGGTGGATTACCCTTTACTATTATCGTGCCACTGGCCAAAGGTGTCATCGTCATTGGGAACATGACCATGAGGCACTTTGCTTATCCAGGTTATTATGTCTTCTTCAATCCACAAGTAAGTCTGGTCTTACTGTTTCCTTTGTGAAAATAAATACCTATTGCCCTGGTAGATAACATAGTATAAATGGACCAATGGTCTTTCGTTTAACGAACTAATCAATAAAGCCTAGTTCTCGAAATTTAATTCAGAATTTTACGTTTACATTTTCAGACCAGACCAAATTACGATATAATATACTTAATACATTGCATGTGCGGTACTGTCACGTACACAATCAACATTGGACTTTGTAGCATTGCAATTCTTTGTACACTTCACATATGTGGTCAAGTCGACGTTATAACCGCAATGCTACAAAATCTTTCCAGCAAATACGATAGCAAACTACTTGGAAAAATCGTCAGGAAGCATTTGCGTTTTTTGAGGTATTAACTTGTATTCTCATTTTTTATTATATTTGAATTATATTAATTTATTGATTAAAGTAAATCGAGTGAATTACTTCTACCTCGCTTAATTTGTCTGTAGATAATCGTATTGGTCATCTTACCAATGTTTGTATTCAATGAAATATATAAGGAAAGAGATTTATTTTTGGAAAAAACTTTCCTTGTACAAGCGATACCTTCAACTCAAATCAGCAACTATTCGAAAAACATTAGATAATATTACTGTTACATGAAAGTGGTATATTTATAATGACCATACGTTGTAAGTAACTTATTCTTTACTTAATAAAACATCAACAACGTGATTATTATTATGTTTCTCAACTAATAGATCAATAGGTTAAGAATAAAAAATTTAGAATTTCATTTTTCCAAGTTTAATCCACGATTATTGTCCGATTCTAAAATTTACAGGTTCATTTTGTTCGTTTTCGAAAACTTAAGCGATCCATCGTTGGTTAAATTGTTTTTTTCATTTTCAAAATTTATTATGACAATATATAACTAATATAGCAAATGCGACTGTATGACTATACTAATTTATGACGATACTAATTTTAAAAATGAAAAAACAATTTAACTAACGATGGATCACTTAAGTTTTCGAAAACGAACAAAATGAACCCATAAATTTTAGAATCGGACAATAATCGTGGATTAAACTTGGAAAAAACGAAATTAGAAATTTGTTGTTCCTTAACCTGATCTATTAGTTCAGAAACATAATAATAACGTTGTTGATGTTTTATTAAGTAAAGAATAAGTTACTTACAACGTATGGTCATTCAAACTATACCACTTTCATGTAAAAGTAATATTATCTAATGTTCTTCGAATAGTTGCTGATTTGACTTGCAAGTATCGCTTGTACATCCTTAAGGAAAATAAAAATTTTCTTGTTTCTAATAATTTTTTAATTGTAAAATCATTTATTCGTATCAAATAAATGTTTATTTTTCTTAAACAAATCACTTACTTATTTTGAATAAATATTTATTTAAATAAAAACTGTGCTCTCAATGACATCAATTTATTTGATTCGAATAAATGATTTATTAAATCTGATAAAAAAAATTCTTTTAATCAAATAAGCTTTCTTTCGATTGACTAAACATAAATCTAAGTAACTTAAATGTTAATCCCAAACAAATATTTTATCAAAGCAAGTAATAGTCAGTTCAACTTGAATATATATTTGTTTGAATCAATGAATTTATCGTCAACGAAATGCATTTCTTTGAATCAAAGGATGGGACGGAATACCTACCTTAATGTCCGATTTTAGTAATTTTTATTTTAACATAATTTTATAATACAATTTAAAATAAATATAATATAATAGAGTATAATATGAATTATACTTTTTAAGGTAGTATGCAATGTAATACATAACTGAATTGAACGTTATATTACGTGTATATAGGTACATATAAACCCTTGCCGAGTATTTGGCTAGTACCTTGCTCTTTTCTGGTCGGAATGTATCTAGTCATAAACTGATGAACTAACCAGTTTGACTGCTTTCATTACTTCTAGGGATATTGTTAAACATTTTTCTTTATATAGCATATATTACTATTAGGTTCGCATCTAAATTGGAAGGAATTTTGACTCAGATGTGTTTCGTGGAAATAGCTGGATGTACTTTTAACATGTGCATGCTTGGATACTACGTTATTACAGTAAGATGACTATTTAGACTTGATCAAACATTTCACGTTATTATTGAAGAACTAAGTGTTTACGAAACATTACAGGGTATTGAAAAAAGTGACAATCTAACAAGCTGTGTATTTACCTTGTTATTCATTTCCTTTACGTTCAACATTTTTATATTTTGTTACATAGGAGATCTTTTAACAGAGCGGGTAATTTGAATATTAACAACTGTTTAATATAAAAGAAAAACATATTTAAATATGCTTTAAGGGGACGTCAGAGTCACTAAAAATTTAAATCTTCCGCCCTTAAAACATTGAAATTTCCACAAGGTACTTCAAACTTTTCTCTGTAACAAATTATCCAATTGACTTGAAATTTCAAGAAATAATACAATGATCATAAATGAAGCGTGCTCAGCCCAGGAAAGATTATGTAAATGTAATATTTTTCGTCAGAAACATAATTGCAAGGTTACAATTACGCCATGTCTTGGATTAAATTGAAATAAGTAAAAATTTGATATTTTCTTCTTTAGCTTCTGTATTACCGCAATTTTCGAAAATTTTTTGGGCTTAGCGTGCTTAATTTATGATCATTCTATCATTTCCTAAAGTTTCAAGTGAATTGGTTGATGCATTAAATTAGGAAGTTTGAAAAACTTAATGTCGACAAAACAGGTGACTTCAGCATCCCCTTATTGAGGAGCCGATCAAGATTATTGTTACCAATATCCATTGTTTCAAGTTTTTTTCGTTCAAATTTCAATATTTTGAAATTTTACAAGATGAGTTCTATTCTGTGAACTACAGAGAATTAGACTCAACTCCATAAATATTGAAATTTTGCGAAAATTGAGCGAAAAAAGAAACGGCAAATGGCGGTAGCTAACTACACTCTACCGGTTTCCTCTTAAGCATTATTTGATTTTTATTTAAATTTCTTAAAAGACTTACTTTTATTTAAAATAATTTAAAAGTTTTTTTCAATCTCTTTATGTTTCAGTGTAGTAGCCTGAAAGAAGCTACATATGCAGTGAAATGGTATAATCTCACAGCCTGCGAAGCTCGAAATCTTATTTTAATAGTCGCGTCAACATATAATCCAGTTATATTGACTGCTGGAAAATTGATAACACTTTCACTCAAAACTTTTACTTCCGTGAGAATAAATAAATTACTTTTTGTAACACAAACACGATTTTAGCGCCTTTTTAACGTATTAAACGAGCCTAAGAGGCCTACACCGGGAGCGAGAAAAGTCAACAGCGGGCCTTATTGAATTTTTATTGTTAACTAAATAATTTTTTAATTACATTTGTTTTTATGCATAAATTAAGGGGATGCTATCCTCAATACTTATCGATATTACAGTATATTGATTCCAGTATATATCATGGCAGCATTGCACTTACTTAGATCATAATTAAGTAAAGTTTCAGCCGGATATTTAAAGATACTGTAAATGGAATTTCTACAAAGTGTTCGGATCGTCCGTTGAAACATAAAATTTTTGTGCAAATCCCATTTCCAGTAGTCCTTACATATTCGGCTGAAATTTTACGAAATGGAAGGAAGTGGAATAGAAGGAAGGACTTTATTTTACAATACAAGTATTTTTTTTGGATTGATAATACTGTAATGTCTTTGTGTAATACTGTAATACTGTGTGTTTTTGGATTGTGTACTGTAATACTGTAAATTTACTTTTGATTTCAGGTCTTAAAAGTTTCTCTGACGTATTTAAATATGCTTCGGACTGTCACTGTAAGTTCAAACTAGTCCATTTACAATCTTCCCAGTGGTCAAATACAAATTGAGTCCAGTGTGAGAGGTCGAGCAGTAAGTAATCTCACTGGATATGTGAGATCGGTGTGATAGATAAAACTAGCTTGGATAGTTAAATACTGTAACATGTCGTTCACAATAAATTGTGAACTTTAAAATATAATACTTTTAAGCATAATTGAAGAGGATGGTATAATACAATAAACGTCCGAAACATCGACTATTCAATAAAAAGTGGTTTTCTTGGTTCGCAACGATCGTTTCTTTCCCCACAAACATTTTAATCATTATTAACAAATAGAGTTTATTTAGTTTTTGAACGATATAATGTGTATACATACATGTACAATTAAACATAACATGTTACTGAAAATATTAAATAATAAAGTATTTAATTTATAAAGTTTACCTTATTAGTTTTCTTTAACGGGGTGTCAAAGTCCTACCGTTACCGCTAAACTATTTTAATGACCGGATTCTGAATAATTTGCTATATGTAAATAAATATTTGAAATTATGCAAATTCTAAATACAGGTGCACTTTGTCTATGTATTATCAATCATTTGACAAAGTTTCAAGTAAATATTTTACTATGACACCAAAAGTGGGATAATATTTTAAGAACATAATAAAAAATTATTCCTGTAAATATATTGTGAATCATTAGTATGAGGCGATTACTTTATACTCTTTGAAAACGCCATACAAGAATGGACTTCAACGACAGATTGCACACTCTATAATTTTGCAAGCAGCCATACTTATCACGAGCACAAAGAAAAGAAAAATTCTCCAGTCTATAAAAGTATCGAAAGTTCTTTACGCATGACGTGCAAGGCTTCACATAAAACACACGATGTAATTAGAAAAATTCACGTTGGAAATGCATCGCATAATTTCTTTTCTGTACCCCGTACTCAAGATAAAAGGGGGCTTTAAACTTCTGTCGTTTAATGAATGACTGCAGGGAGAGCGCAAGCTTCTTCGGTTGCACTGCTTTATCGATATATATTCAGAGAGTTCGTGTAACCTCCACGCTAGCAAATAGGGAAGCTTGGTCTAATTGTCAAAACCACAAAGTATAGAAAGTACACAAAACGTGTAAGTTGCCATTATAAATTTAAGATTTCTAGATGTTAACCGTAAATTAAGAATGTATGAAGAATAATCATCCTTTTTATTTATGAAATTTTCCTAAAGTAATTTTTTCATTTCGTCAACTTAAAGAGACACACGTATATAGATTAAAATTACGTTTGTTGATATTTATTGATTGTTGTGTATTGATACTTAAACTAAATTTTTATGCATACCCTAAATTTGCGTTCTTAATTATTACGTTTAGCACGATAATTTCCAGCGTTCGATTATTTCAATATAATTGACATTATACAAAGGACAATGCCCACGATATTAGTGACTATTTCCTGACTGGTAACGTTGGTAAGTTGTATAAATATATAAATTATAAAATGGGATTCCCCATTAAAAATCGGCAATCTCGACCAGGGAAACTGAAATATGAGATATTAAAGTTCGAAATTTAACGTGACTAATGCATCTCCAGATATCGACGTCTGACGGTACTCAGAACTCTTCTACTAATTTTATATGTCTATAGATATACAAAATACTCACGTTGAATTTCGAGATTTAACAAGGCATATCTCAGTTTCCCTTTGGTCTTATAAAGCTGATCCTTTTTGCGAAATGTTTGTTATTTTTTTATCTATACATTTATACAATTAACTAACGTTTGCCATACAAGGAATAATTTCATACTAGCGGAAATACATCACTCGCAGCCCCTCGTTCGGTTTCAATTTTTCGGTTTCAAATATACATACACATCGCATGCAGAAATGTTTCGATACTGTTGCAAAGTAATAGAAGCTTTAAAATATATACTGTATTATTATTTCCTCGAAAGATATACATAATGCACTAGTAATTTTTATAATTTTGTTTATAATTCTAACGACTGTTCATCATTCCAGTAACAAAATTCAAATATAATTTAGTGGCAGCAGCATTAGAAATATTTGACGCTGTGTTTGATTGTATATGATAAAAAGACAGCATTGACATTGTAGCGCTGCTCGAATGATTCTCGCAAAAACTTTACATAAAGTGAAAAAATGCTTTAAAATTATTCATTTTAAATTTTATGAAAGTTCACTGCGCCTTATCAGCACGTCCACACCATCATAATATTGGGCAACGTTCTTTAGAACGTATAAAAATATAGAAAACAGCTAACGCTGAAAGGTTTGACTAAAACGCACATAAACTTAACACACATACGCATGTAAATAGATAGACACACACATATATACGCGCACATAAACATACACACACACGTGAAGTCCCACCCGCGCACAAAAATATGTACACACACAAAGAAAGATACACAAATATATAAACAATACATACGTACGCGAACACCTATACATTCGCACAAATATTTAAACACATAAACATATAAACACACATATAAACGCACTAATATACAACCTATAGCTATACACACATATGTACAATACACGCACGCAATACCCACCCATCTACGCAAATATATTTCACACAAATATACATACACAAATATATACATAAATATCCACATGCACACGTACACGCGCGCATAAATGGGAACATATTACTATGTTAGGAGAAGTGGTTAACCCTTAGAAGATATTATATATACGATAGGACGATGAAACGATGAAATATCTGCTTAATATAATAGAAGAAGAAGATATCGTGGGCATCACCCTTGTTGTAAAAAATTAATAAGACTAATGCATATTTCGCATAAATTTTAAAGTGTAGATTATCAATATGGATAATGCTATCGATGAGCTGAAAGAAGAGCAAAAAAAAAGGGAAAAAACTAACGTCGACGCAGACTTGGAACACGCCATCGCCCGCGTTCGAATAATCGCCATAGCAATAGGAATCTGGCCATTATTTCCCGATGGTCGAACAGTTTTCAACAACTTGAAGCAAAAATTTAAAGTACACTGTTTTTATGTACTCCTCGTGCATTAAAATTAGATCCTTTATGCTGTTCACAGAGTGAGGTAAATGTACCAGTATCAGATTACCGGTAGTACTGTCGGTATAGAATTACCGTACAGATTTTGATAAAACATAACATACTGGTAAATAATGATACAAAAGCGACTCACAAAATTTTTTGTGCGACTAGGCTAAATGTAACCAAAGTTGTTAATATTTTCATTATCACGCAGATAACACAGTTTAGTAAATGGCGACTCTCCCAGCGTCCAGCTTTTTTAGACTCAGTATCAGACTATATGATTATAACATAAAAAAGCATCTCTTCGAGTGATTATTGTATACTGAAAATGAAAGTTTACTTATATAAATTATTTAAAATTGTAAGATAAAAGTATGAAAGCTCAAATGTCGGTAACTAGACTCATCCGACTTCTCTTTAAGGAGATATGATACGGTCGAAAAAATTCCTACCTTACTGTTTCTTGCATTTAACGAAATATGTAAAGATAGGGACTAATTTTTAGAAAAAAAACTCTCTGTTACCATCTCGGTAATGGTGTAAACATACGTGGTTCACGTTTCATGAAATTCCATCCACAATTCACAGAGATTTTTGTCGTCAAACATTTCGCTAGCAATTCACAGCGGTTTTTATCTTTGAAATTTTCAACTACAAAAATGTCTGTGAATTATGGATGAAATTTCATAAAACTTGAACCATATAATATTTGTACCATTAACGAGGTAAAGTAACCGAGGTTTTTTCCAAAAATTATTTTCCATATTTATATATTTCGCTAAATACAAAAACTGGTAAGGTAGGATTCTTTCAAACTATAGAACATCCTCTTTAAGCGCTTTGTATGTGGTGAAATACTCTCATAGCGAATAGTTTATTATAATCTATCCATGCCTGCAGTCAGTATAGGCTGCGTGCATCGGTAAAGTGGGGATATGCGAAACTATACCAGCGCCCGTAGTGAGAGTAATTCAAAGCGCAATACCCCCGTTATCCGTAATACATTTACAGAATACAGAAACAGTACAATAAACGTAAAATCGTTTATTCAGGAGAGAAAAATTATTTTTGAGGTGTAGAATTTTTAGATAAATCTTAATCAATTAATTATAAGCAAGTATCAGACGTAAATACGTTTCATATAAATAACAGAATAAGTGATGTATACCGTAAAGTAGGGTTAGGACTGCAATCATGCACTTCGAGTCCGAAACTGAAAACTCTACTTATCTATTGCTTGTATATACTATAATCAATTTGCTTGGGAAAAGGAACTATAAGTTAATTAAAATAACATCTGCGATATTAATTATGTTTTAAATTGGTCTAGCATGAGTAGAAAATAAGTTTGTCGTCTTTGGCTAATTTATTATTCAAACCGAAACACCATTCAATTTTGTCATTTGTACTACTTTCATGACATTCTCTATACTTAAATATTTTACGGTATAACTTGCTAAATACGACACGACAAAACTTACTTTCTACTTATCTACCGCAATTTAAAACAAAATATCTAATTGCTTTATTAGCCAACTTATAACTTTAATTATATAAAGATTTATATTTGATTTTATAAATTATGCACGCCTTCTCGATCACTTATTAATTTATAAAATTGTCTATTTATTTCTGTTTTCTATACTTTCATGCATATAAGAACAGTGGTCGGAGGTACCTTCTTTATCCGTGTATGGCCGGCGCTGTCTGTCATGCACCCAGCCTATGGCGGAACCGCGCGCTTATTTATACATTATCACCGCGCTTAGCTAACCAAAATTTAAACTCTTTTTCCTCGTTTATTAATCATTTTTACGTTCTCATGTTTTATTTTCCCTTTTTTGTAGTAAACGAAATCGTACTTCAAGACTCACTTAATTAATTAGCATGCCAGCTACAAGCAATTGAGCTTATTGGTCTATAGGTTTTTGGTGTTTTCCACTTTGGTATATTCCACCAATTGTTGTTGATATTGTTTTGGGAGCGAGAGCTGGAAAGGAAGAATTGGGCGTTTCGTCCCGGGATTGTAGACTGGACTCATCAGTAAGGCTGCGTCTACAATCCCTGCCTTAGACGCTGGGTTACTCAGGGAAGCTCCTATTCGGGCTTATGTAGTAATCGGGCAGATTTCCTGCCTCTTGCGAGAGACCTGGGGTACAGCTCGGCCGCCTAGCGAGTACAGCGTGAGGTACCTTTTGGAGTGCAGGAAGGAGCGAGGTCCCACAGGTTTATGGTATAGTCTGCTTGTTGGTTGCTATTTTTTAGTAAAATTCAGTTCACAATAAAATTTTGTATTATTAACTTCGTTAAAATACTTTAAAATTCATAAAATTGCTTTTTTCATAAAATATATTGATTTTATCACTATACTTATATCCTAAAGAGTGCACACATTTTTCTTCCTCAAAAGCTTAAGAAATTCGAAAAAGTCTTAAATAACAGTAGCCCCATAAATACAAATATATTTTTTAATAATTTGAGATAGTATTGTCTTTTATAATGTATTACACTTTAAAGAAGAAATTCTAAACAATATTTAGGAATATTAGTACTTTTCTAGTTGTTTGTATACATTTTATTATTCTTTTATTCTGTCATCACTATATAGTCTGGTACAAGAATAGATTCTATTTATTCAAGAACTGGCACATTTACCTTATTTGGAAACTTCAAGCAACATAGTTTAATGCAGAATTAAGAAAATAAAAACAGTACGCAATATCTTCTATACAGGTATTTATCCTTTACGCGTTGTTATCATTTCTGGTAGTCCCAGGCTACCTGCACATCTTCATCGAGGAACGCATCTTCTCGAAGCGTATTCAAAAGATGGGAGCTATGATACTGAATACCATGGCTGTGATCAAGTACACCGTTCTACTGCGACGCTCGAATAAAATAAAACACGTGCTCGAGTTATTGGAGCAGGACTGGCGAGGGATGAAATGCGAGGCCCATCGTGAGATCATGAGAAGAAATGTCAATATTGGACACAGACTTGCCAAACTCTGTGCTTTGACCTTCCTTGCAGGTATGATCCTGTTCATGTTGTCAGAAAGAAATGAGTACCTGCACTAGTATAAAAATGTTTCAATCTAGACGTGTTTTAGATCCGATATTCTGGATACTTCACTTGTTTCTAGAAATATATTTTGATAAACATGAAATCATAACATAATGGTAAGTTTCAAATTCCTACCTAGCAACATCTATCCTTTATTTCCACAGGTGCCACATTCTTTCGGCTGATAAAAACACTTGTAAAACCGTCAATAATTACACCAGCGGGAGTGGTTATCAAACCTTTGCCATCGCCAGTTCATAGAGGCCTTATAAATATAGATCTGAGTGCCTCGCCCAACTACGAAATCGCCTTTATTCTCCAGTTGGTATCGAGTGTAGCAGTTCATTCAACGACAATCACAACATTCTGCTTGGCGATAGTCTTTGTCACTCATGCCTGTGGACTAATGGACATCGTAATGTACATGATGGAACAATTGATTGATGGCAATGACAAAGACAACAATAAGGATCTACCTAATCCAGTTGGTTATGAAATGAAAACTGGCTTCGATCGCAGGCTTCAAGCTGTTGTTGAATTGCATCTTCGGATTTTAGAGTAACGAAATTAAAACTTTATTATATATATATA
>UELV01079210.1:0-37335 GCA_900490015.1 Megastigmus stigmatizans | reverse complement strand
AATTTTTTCATAACGAGGCATGTGAATTTTCTTCTTCGCATAAATTACATGTTTCGGTTTTCCATTTCCATATGTTTGAACAGAAAAATAAGTCTTACTGATGAATATGAATTTTTTCATAACGAGGCATGTGAATTTTCTTCTTCGCATAAATTACATGTTTCGGTTTTCCATTTCCATATGTTTGAACAGAAAAATAAGTCTTACTGATGAATCCAGAAGATTGACTCGAAACCAAATCTTTATACATGTGTATTTATAAGCTTATTATTATAGCTTATAATATTATAATTTATTATTTTCTACTTCCAACTTTAGTCCATAACAAAACAATATGACAAATCCTTTTAAGTATTTTACATTCTGCATGCAAAGCTTTCATGATTTTTTCACAGTCAACACAGCCTCTCGAATAAAATAATTAGCGTTATATTTTATTCAATTTTTAAGTTCATCGATTTCATTAATTTAAAATTTGATTCTTAACACTGACAATGATTAAATTTTAACCAATATTTCTCCTTATTGTTTTATTAATAAAATTTAATTTTCAAGTACATAATCGTTTTATTGTAATTAGGACCAATAATCCCTTACTTTTTTTATCTTCATTGATGTAACTATCGTTTGCGTAAAAAATTGACTATACAGTGACTTATTTAATTACACCTTACAACAATCAATATCTTTTGTTATTTTTAAAATAACTATACCCAGTCTCTTTCTTTGCAAACATAAAAATAGATTTTTTTTTCGTTTTATCAATTCATAGAATATACATATCACGCATTTTTTTATTCGTTTGCATACATCATCCATCAAAAATATTTTTCTTTTTTTCTCTCTCCCCCACGTTTGTTTCCCATCCTCACTCTCTACGAATTATACGGTATAGAATATTTACGTTTCTAATGCCGAGATAAAATTCTACTTTAAATATATGAACATTCAATTTCTAAATTCGATCATCGGAGAGCAACATTTGATTTTTCCTTCTCTATCATTGGTATTTCTTTTTCGTATAGTATCATTTGTTCAGCGACTCAAGACAAATACATTTTTTTTCTTTAAATGTAAATCAACTGCAACTTAGTCTATATTCGGTTCGATCAATAATATCCATAAAAATTCGTTTATAGATATTTTGTATATAATATTGCAAAACAAAGACAATATAAAAATTGTTGCACGGATAATTGTTCTTTGTTCCTTTTTAACGAAAGAAAAAACTCACAAAGAACTGTATTTGCTTCTTTGCTTATGTTCTTTTTTTTTAATCAATCCCAGTCTTCTATGTGTAAATTGCAACAACGAAGGCGTGTGAACACACGATGCGATTTAATAGGCAATACTGCTTGGAATCCTAAACGGAATACTTGGAGCCACGCTTATTCATAGGAGTCAATTGCAGGCCTTTCGATAGCATTTGTGCCTCGAGGTCTCGATCTTCGTCTTGGTACCTGCAATCACAAAAAATTGTAAATTATTAATCATTATAAGAATATTTGTCGTAAAATTATTGAAAGAAATATAAGCTTTTCACTCGATAATTAAAAATGTAAGAAGTGTGTGCAAAAAAAAACAGGAAAGCTCTTTAAAACATTACACTGTGAAATGCGAGATCACAAAATCTATAAACACATCAAACTTGTACAAAGAAATTAAAGCATAGCATATGTATTTCTGATTTCACTTTTGTATAAGCAAGAGATAGTCTAAGAATAACAATGAATCTTCACACATTGAAGGGAAATCCCTGCTTAAAATTAAGAATTCCGTATAATTACTGGTAACTACTTGTTACAACTTGCTCGTCTTTCCTTTTTAATTCTTTTCAATCAGAGTTCTATTATTACTTTCTAAAAATAATGCTAAGTCATATTAATTAAATTCTTTAATTTTATAATTGAGATCCCTCTTTAAGTGAAGTAAAATCTACTTTAATTGACTTTCAACATCATCTTCATTTGCTCAAAAAATAAATTAACTTTTAGATTTTTAACTATTGGAAATTTTATTGATCAGTGATAAGCGCCGGCTTACCAGTAATTTTGTCAAATGCACTGCGCAGAGGTGCAAAAGTAAGCGAAGCTGTGCGTATTCCCTAATACCCTCTGCCCATAATGTCTAACTTTTCATGTGCTCAGGGAACCTTTTTCTTTCAATGAGACACTGACACATATGTCACATATAATGTTTCTGATGGTTTGGGTATTATGTTTTGATAGTTATGAATCAACATAAAGCAGATGTACTATGAGCTCCCACGATTGAGTGTACAGTAATTATCACTGCCCCTTTACTAATATATTTGTTTAAATCAGAGGAGTATACTTGTAATATCTAGTAAAAACAAAAAAATAGGAAAAACAAATTAAATAATTGTTGAATTAATTATAAAATAAGTAGCCAAATAATCAAATGAGTAAGTATATGTATTTTATTTAATTAATGCTGTATTAAAGTAATATTAAATGAAATTTATTCAATATAAATAATTTCTATTTTTCTTAAAAATATTGCATAAAATCTTAATACTTACTCCTTTTTTAAACAACTGTATTATATAAATACTAAGTATGTATACTCCCCTGAATGTAAATTGCAGTTAAAAAGTTAAAGTATCCAAAATGTATTAAAAAGCTTAGAATTGGTATAAATGAAGAAGAAACTTTGTAAGAAAGCAGTAACGATATAATATATTATGATAAAGGCACATGTTTGTATATTTCTCATTATAAAAATATAATATTTCTTGAAGATTTCAACAATCTCTATAAATTCATTTATAAATTATGATTAGAACTTTGCTTTAATAAAAATATAGTTCCATTCTAGTAATCATGATTCGCATATTCTAAACTTAATAAGATATAGTGAAATCTCGTATTTCATATAAAGAGTACGTTACTCAAGCACTTAATTTCCATAATTATCTTTTACATTTTATAAATCTAACATGCACTTGTTTTAAAACATGCAGACTAATTTCATAAATCTTTAACAGTTTCAGACTTTCGTTGCTGTAGATAAAAAGTGCAATAATAGTCTTTCAAAAAATAAATCATAACATTCGTAAAAATATATAAATTTTGTTACATTCATAATATACGACAAAAAAAAATAAAGAAAAAAATCTACATTAAAAAAGCAAATAGTGAAAAAAATAAAGCCATGCATGAGATTCGAATTTTGTGACATAGCGAAGCATTTATGCGAAATACTGTAAAATTATTATCTTCGTTAAAGAAAAAAATAAAATATCAGCCACTCTGATTAATGATGATTAAAATGATTTTCTTTTTCTTGAAAAATCTTTCTTAAATTCTCGTTCTTGTTAAAAGAAAAACTGTCGATGGTAAGTATCTACTACCTTGCACAAAGTATCTCTTGTATAAGATAGCATAAAAATGTATAAAAACGTATCAAATTAAGTACGCGATAAAATTTGTGCAAAGAAAGTTCCATCATTCTATCAAAATGTCATCTTAAAAGAAGAAAATTCCAGTTTACAGTACTGCTTTATGCGTTAGACGAAAAACAATAGAGATTCTTTGTGAGATGAGATAAAGAATTCGGTTAGGTAGGATGAGAGCGTGTATGCGACTAGAATTGCCAAAACAATGAGGGTGTAGGAGACGTGTGAACTCTCGCTTTTGGAGGAATCCACAGGAGTCTTGGTGGGTGCAATGAGTGTCGGGCACGAGGGTCTACGCCACCTTTGTCGCTCCTCTTCCAAAAGAGCTATCAGTGAGTCGCGTTTAGCGACGATCTCTAACATTTCCGTTAGGATCTCCCCTTCTTTCTTCACGTCGGCGCTCGTTTTTTTGTCATCTGTAAGTTTGAAGCCCATGTTAATCAGTGCTTAAAAAAAACCCTCGTTGAGTATTAATGAAACTAATATTTTTTTTATATATTTACAAATATCTATATACTCGATTAGGAATTACAATTATATACATATTTACAAATATCTATATACTCGATTATGAATTACAATTGTATCACATTTATTTTTAAAAATCATAATTTGATTTAAGCGATTTTAAATGTTTTTAATAAAATATTTAAAATTAATATTTACTTGTATATACAAAACAAATACGAAAGTGTAGATAAGTAGAATATACTTCTTATACAAAATAACTTTTTACAAATATCAGATCTCTTTAATTTAATTCGAATAATTAATAAGAAACTAGTGAAAAGAATAATCTTATACAGAAAAGTATTTGATTACTAACCATCATCAGCTAATCTTTCACGAAGTTCTTGCTGCAACCTGTCATGTCGATCCTCGAGTTGGACTTCTTGCGCTCTCACTAACAATTCTTTTTCATATCTACGAAGTTCCGTTCTTTCTCTCATGAGATCAAACCATTCTCTCAACAAATCCGCTTCTTCTCGATCTGAACATTCTGGATTTTTAAAATCAAATGTCATTACATCAATACTTAAATCAGTTAAGCAAAATAATTTTATTCCATTTTGAAATTATTTTTTAAGTTATATTTTAAAATAATATTGAAAATATCGATTTTATAATTGCTTTTATTTTAAATGTTAGAAAAGTTATTATGGTTATTAATTTGCGTAGTACTGAGATGATAAAGAAAAGTGTCCTTTACCTCCTTCACCGCCTAAGGCTTTCTCAACGCTAACTCCCCTGCATTCCAGTTCTCTCTGCTTCACTTCGGTCTCTTCCAACTTTCTTTGTATTTCTTGAGCCATTCTTAACCTGCACCGAAAAATATTTAATAATAAAATCTATTTTTTTACTCATTACAGTTTTAGTAATACGGCATTCAAGTGACAGTTGCGAGGACAGTTGCGTACCTCTTCAGTTGCGCTTGTCTTGCGATGCGTTTGGCAGTTTTTGATTTTCGTGGAATGCTATTGCACGAGCCATCGGCTGTATTAGAATTTTTGTTCAATTGGGAAGTTGATAGTGCTGTTGTTTTCGAATCCTCTTCGGATAAGCTGTCGTCTATTTGGACACATTTTATAGAAAACATAGATTTATATTTGTTGAGATAAATGTATAAAACGAAAAGAAATTTGAAAGTTCTATGAACTAAACAGCTCGTAAAAAATTGTAGAAATCTATACTAAATAAACATTTCAATAGGGTTTAATTAATTTAATTTTGATACAACTTAAAAAAAATTTCGTGAAAAGGAATAATAATTTTTATAAACGAGAATAAGAAAATACCAAAGAAATTAAAAAGTTCCGTATAGGATGTACTTGAAATTGCTCTCTTACCGGAAACTGTGGTGGGCATTGTATAGTTAATGGGCGGAGGCGGTACGGGTGGCGGACTCTCTATGAAGAAACTACCGACATTCAGCATTCCCTCGCATACACTTTTCGGCCTTTTATCGAACTGTGGATTGATTTTGTCGAGCTGCAAAGGCACAAAACAATGAATAGTCTGAAAACATTTTTAAAAACACACAACTGACGTTTTTCACTGTAACAATCGCACGTCAGTCACAATGAAACCACATTTTTTCATAACATATATTTGTACAAAGTTATAATCAATGTATAGAAATATGATTTGCATTGGTAATGATGTGCATAAAGATAACACTTCGGTTTGCAGTGAAAAATGCCGTAACAAATCGAAACTCAACTAAAATGAAAAGATTAAAATCAGTTGTTAGAGAAAAACTTTGACAAAACAAACTAATACCTAACGTAATCATATCCAGAAATATTTCTGATTATTGTTTCGATTGTGATTACAGACATTGTAATAATGTCCAGATGTTTTAATATTTGTACAGTTTTTAAAGAGATCCCTTTGTGTGTAATCAAACAATATCAGAAAAATTTGCAGATGCTATTTTCGAGGGTAAACTTTCAGCACACACAAAATCAAAATAAAAATAAGAAGCACCAAATGAAAAAAAGCATTAACATAAGGATTGAACTAAACAAAAGAAGCGTTATTCATATTTTTCGTCGTGTAGTTTGCATTTCTGTACAAATAGCATTAATGTTGTATGTAAATATATACAAAATAATATAGGTACTGTTGTTACTTTTGCATGTTTGAAGTATTCTATATGATTTAGCTGTATAATGTAAGGACGAAATAGTAAAAATATATGCCTGTGTAATATTAAAATATAGGCATTGGTATAGTGCAAATTTGTTACACACGACAAAATTAAAGCCTAAACGAAAAAGTATACCTGCAATTAAAAATAGCGAATTGAAGTATACTGGAGCAAATAAAGATAAAGTGTTCAACGACTACGTATTATAAATTGCTTACATCTGACCCATCCGAATATGATTTAAACAACTGAAACACGTTAAAATAAGTTAAAACGTAATCTCGGACTCAGACAGCCTTTCTCGGTGGAAAAAAAAGAAAGAATATCTATATTCTGGTTGCGTATCCACCCTGGTGGAATCAAACTTTTCTTACGTGCGAAGCGTGCGTAAATCAACTGCCAGACACAAGTCAAAAGAAGGTCGGGTAATTCGTAAGTTGTGCTACGATTTCAGTTTTCATCAAATTGCACAAATACTGTTGTATGCCAATTCCATTCGGTCTAATGGAAATTACATACATAGTTCTTTGTCCTTGAAAAGTTTAAGAAATCTACATATGGAAATTTTGATAAAACGATAATGTTGAAGTCTCAGCATCTTCTCAATACAATGATGCTACGAGTTTCCTTCTAAAACGAGGCTACTCACAAGTACAGAATTTATAATATTAAAAGAAAATATATGCAGTTTTTATATCATCGTTTAGAGCGTAAGTTATAAAAAAAAAAATAAAAAAAAATAAAATAGATTAGCCGGTGTACAGACTTGTTTTTTCTATTTTTTCTTTTACATCGTAATAAATCGAATTCTCCTTCAATGTTTCTAAATTCTAAGCTCATGAGTTCCTCGCCAGTGTGACAGTCACCAGGGTGGTTGCACCTCGAATCGCGCTCACTCACCTTGCCCTTGTCTTTCGCTTTGGGCGTCAACCGGAACATGGACAGTTTATTATCCTTTCCAGTTCCGGGTGGTGATAGCGAGTCCTTCTTCTTGAAAAAGTCCGAGACCGCTTGAATAATGCTCTTTCTCCTCTCGGGATCTTTCGACTTTTTCGCCTTCTTCTGCGCGGCTTCGTCCTTCGGCGAATCCGACGAGCCGAGAAGCTCGTCCAAACTTTTGGCGGTCGATTCCTGGCTAGTGTTCATTCTTCTCGCTATCGCTTTGACATTGTCGGTGCTCTTACTGGTCTGCAGTTTGCTCGGTCCCGGTGTGGATCTGTGCAGACCGAAGCTGTAGCGTTTGGCCGACTTGGCGCACGGCGTCGTCGGCTCCTCGTCGGTCTCGGACTTGAGTTGTCTGCGCGCGACCTTCATGCGCAGCTCCTTGATGCGATCCTCGGGACTCAGTCCTAGATCTTCGTCGCTCTTCAGACGCGCTCGCTCGCGGGCGTCTTGTCGAGCCTTCTCCGCTGTTTTCCTCGCCTCCTCGTGTTTGAGTCGAGGTGGTGCCACTGGGGTTCTGAAGTCCAGCTCATTGACTTTGGCGGTGACTTTAACGGGAGAGACGAGGCCATCGGTTCTCAAATCGCAGGTGTTGAAGGAAGTCGGTCGGAATATCGAAAGAGGCCTCTCGTAGTTGGGTTCACCTGTAAAAACGATTCCTTTAATTAGAATGTGTCGAGTGGTTAAAGTGTTTTGATGATTTACTTACGACTCAAGAGTGTGAAGAAAAGAATAAAACGACATCATGATTTACATGAACGTGCATACATACATCGTCTTTCATCACTCTCGCCTATACGATTCAAGCGCATACACCTCAAGCATGCGATCTACCTTGACTGCTGGTTTTGACGGGACTATTCTGCGGCGTGCTCATGTCACCGATGGACGAGGGGATGAATTTGACGGGAGTCGTGGGCGCCTTGACCGGTGTCGCGTTGCTGATGAGCGTTGTGAATGATGCCGTTCTCGCGGCTCTCCTGGCCTTCTTCTCGGCCGAGCGCTGCTTGTGCGCCTCGAGTTTGTCCATCAGCAGATCCTGAATGAGGGTCTTCTGTTTGCTGCGCTCGCGCGTCAGTTCCTCGAGTTTGCGCGAAGTGGCGGGCGAATTGAGGCCGTTGTTGAGCGAATTGTCGACGGGTACGCTGACCTCGTGGGACTTGATCTCCTCGGCTATGAGCTCGGCGGTGCGACTCTGGAGAGTCGAGGATTTCGAGCTCTTGCGCTTGGACTTGTGGATGTCGATCGAGTCTTTGGCATTGCTGAACTCGGCGATGCGAGACTGCAGACGCTTCACGTACTCGAGATAGTCCGGATTGTTCGAGTCCTCGTGGGCTTTGGATAGCTGTTCCGTTGCTGGCGCTAAAACATGCAGGTTTTCGTACAGTACAATGTGAAACGATGCCGAGGTTTTTAATTGAGCTTACGATTATACTTACGATTTTCAGGCGTTTTGGTATCCTCGCTGGTATCGTCAGCTCTGCTAGCAGGGACAATCGCTCCACCGGTCGGATTGATCGGACTCGCCAGTATCGTCACCACTTCACTGGTGGTGGTATCCTCCGCAGGCTCGACGATCAACAAACTGTCCTCCTCCATGGACAGACTCATGAGCTCCTTGTTAACGGCCTCGAGCGCAGGCTCCTCCTTGTCGCAGCTCGTCACCTTGATCTCACACGTTCTCCCGTTGACGGCAGCTGCACCGTTCAGTCTGAGCCTCTCTCTCACGTCATCCATTGTCACCGGATCGAATTCGATGATGTTCGTGTCGTTGTCCTCGCAACAGGGCGTCAGAGCATCCGAGGACTCGTCGTACTCGAGTTCGCTCTTGGCGATCGGTGCGCTGGATTTCACGGGCGTAGCTGGTGTCTTGAAGTTGACGAACTCTATGTAGCCACGGTTCTTGGGCATCTTCACCTCCCTTAGGCTGTCCTCCTCAAGGAGGCTCTCGTTGTCCGTGTCCATGTAGTCGATGTCCTCCTCGCCGTTCGCCAAGAGCTTCGAGGCTATCGTGCTGGGGTAGTTGGTCTTGTCGCCATTTAGCTCCTCCTGCGAGAAATCCAGCTCGACGTCAGTAAGATCCTCGCCGTTCGCCATTCTCGCCAGCATTCTGTCGTTCGACGGCCTCTTGCCCTTGCCCTGGAACTCCGGATTCATGTCGTACTCGACGTCTCGGAGATCCTCGGACACTAGATCGTCGCCGTCTCTCGCCCACTCGGAGAATTCAGTTTCGGTATAGGCAGCGGTCGTCACGTCGTTCTCCTCGGAATGACTCGATGCGTGCGATGCGAGTGACGTTGGACTACTGCAGCCACTGAAATTGCGCTTATTCAGCTCGTCTTGAAGCTGGAGCTGCTTCAGATTACTGTTGACAGCCTCGATCTCCTTGGAACAAGTGTTTTGAGTTGGTATCGCTGCTACTGTCGCACGCTTATCCTGTATTAATTTATTGCTTTCTTCGAGGAGGTAGGAGCATTCGATGGAATCGGGTTCGAAGTTGGTCACATCCTCGATGTGCGTTTCCACCTGTTCGTCCAACAGTAGGTCTCCATCGGTGCTGTGGATCTGCAGTCTCGGAGGCGACAGATTCGCTATCGCTTTAATGATTTTATCATTTTTGTCTGCTTCATCCTCGTCGCTAGAAGATAACGAATCACTATCCATCTCATCGAAATCATCGATGCTATCGTCCTCTTCGTCCAATTCACACTTTTCCTTTTCTTCCTTCTCTTTCTTCTGCTTCTCCCAGTCAACTTGGGGCACAATTATGGACGTCTCGTGCAGAGGACTCCTGGGTCTCGGCTCGTCTGTGTTTTCATCGTAGTTAACAGCGCCTGGAGATTGACCATTGAGTTGAACAGTCGTAGCCTCTTCCAGAATTTTAGTTTCTACGATCGGAGTAGTATTTTCGATTTCGTGAACGGTTATGTCCGGCTCTTTAAGGGCTTCCGGAGAATTTACGGAAGACGATTTCTCTTCGATGATGGTTGATTTGGACGGCTGCTGGTTGATTTCGAGATCCTTTAGATTGCTTGTTTCTTTGATGAGGTCTGGTAGTTGGACGTTTTTGGCATTCAGATCTGTTGAACAAATAGATCAAGATTAACAATAGTTGTAATAAACATATTTAATAGTTATACTTTATTTCGGTCATATGAGATGCGATTATACAAAGTTCTCTTAACTCACCAGCAGTAGAATTAACGGTAGGTGCTGCTTTCCTATCGAACGGAAAAGCTTTAACAGGTGAGGAAGAACCAAAGAGTGCAGAGGGTGAAATAGGTGACAATGGCTGATTGCTGCTGCCTGTACTTCCAGTCCTCAGTTTATTGGACTGCAAGAACGCCTGCATAGTGATGCTGGGCTCGGGCGCGGGATTCAACAGTTTTTGGTGTTGCGATATGGCGTCACTGAGATTTCTCAGTCGAGTGTCGACATTGGACGTCGAGCCGGACTTCATGACGGAACCGCCGAGACCTGAGCCACCGAACAAGTAACGCTTTTTCAGCTCGAGGGAGAGTTTTGAGGCTATACCCTCGGTCGAGTGCGTACGATTCAATAGGTAATCGCCTCTGCGCGGATTTATCAGTGGTGTCGAGGCTATTAGTTTCGAGTTTTGAGTCGTGCTGACGTTCGAGTTGAGCTCGTTCGTGGCGACGCGGTTCTTCGGTGCTGGATGCTCGTTGAGTGCGTTCAGCTTCGTATACCCGTGCAGTTGTTGTTTCTGGAACGTAATCAGTAGATGAGATTTGAACCGGAAGAAAGCTTAAATAAAGCTTGTCTAGTTTTGAAACGAGTATTTTGTACTCCAACCTATTGGTAAACAAACAGAAGTGACTTACTGCCTGCTGCTTTTTGTTACTGGGCTCGCTGTGCTTGACGATGTTGCCATTGACGGGGGTAATGACCCGACTTTTGACCTGCACCTTCTTCGGTTCGACGTAATCGCCTCGAGTTTTTCTGACGAACGAGTCGTTTATCGTGATTTCGGGTATCTCGTGCTGAGTCGGTGTGGTGCCGTCGTGTTCGAACTCCGAGTCCGTCGATATTTCCGTGGCAGAGTTTTCCTCGCTCTCCTCTGACGAGGAATCATCCGACGCGATCTGTGGATGGTAAGGTTAAAGTTTAAATCATTGAGATCTTTCATTCTTACATATTTCATTCTCCATTTTAATTTTCGCAGGGGATTGTTATTTTTTGCTCTGTAAATTTCTTAGAATCAATAGATCACAGATAAATAGATAGATTTCATTCGTTATACTTTTGATTCATTGTTGGAATAAGGAAAGGATCACTTGGTTCCGAGAAATTTAGAGAGCGATTTCAATAGACAAAGGGGTTATTTATTGTAACGTGGCATTAGATTTTATTGGATTAGTTAAAATATAAATATATCAGTCGGAAAGAAACACGAAGTACAGTTCTATCAAGGTGATGATAAGTTGATTTAATATTTTAGTATCTCTATAATTTGCTTACAAATTCATATTTATAAGTATGAAATTTATAAATTCGAGGATAACGCAAATTTTTTACTTTGTACAAACTGCAATCAATTCTCTCAAATGTTAATTGCCAGGTTATTGTGATGACTATGTAAAATGTACAAAATTTAGTAATTGGTCAAAGCAATAAAAAATCTGAAAGCATTTTACAAAATATTTGTTTCATCGATTGATGAACAAAAATAAATGAATTGCAATACTTGTATAATGACAAAATTTGTATGATGAAATTTTTAGTGACTTGTTTTGGATATTTGTGGGAGTAACTTGACGAGTATAGCTTTAAAAATACACTTAAAAATTATTTACCACATCTATAACAAATTGACAATAATAATTTAATAAGTAACAGTTTGTTAGAAACAGATTATGAAACTCGAAGAGATGTATAAGGAATGATATTAAATGATTTGCTTTTTGATTACGATTGTATGATATATGTAGTCCGTACAGCTCAGATTTTTGTCGTGTAAAATGAACGAAGTTAAACATGTTATAGAACACTTTTAAAGAGCGAAAACAAGTTAGGAAAAATTTTTATATTTAGAGGGCAATTGACACCTTCGCGAAACAGAGCGAATCACCAATGTACAAAATCATTACTGGAAAAACCTCCAGATCCATATCATATTGAATAAGGAAAAAATATTTCATGGGAGTAAAGAACAATGTTTTTACTAATTGTTAAAAAGATTTTTTAGCCAGATCTCAATATAACATTGATTTAATACTAGAAATCCATCAAATTGAAAGTAAAGAATTATTTTTAAATTTAATTGATATATGACATCCGTTTAATATGTAAAAAATCAGAAGTAAAAATTTGATGAACTCGTAGTGTTAAAGGGCATTATGAGGTTTCCAGTAATGCAGTCATCTCGCTGGTGCTAAAACATAAAGTCATGGCTGGTGGTAATAGAATGATACAATATGATAAATAATTGTCAATTATGTGAGCTGAAGCACTTTAAACAAACACATACGAGATTAATTCAGTTTAAATGACTGTTAGAATTATATCGAAGATTAGTTCACACGTCATTCGTAAATACAAAGTATCCTTTACCTTATAATAATGATTTCTCTCTCTTTCCGGGGGGGCTTGCTTATATAAACGTATTTCAACAATAAAAAAAAATTGTGGAAACATAGGACATTTCGCTAATCACCATCAGCCATAAATTTAAACTTTTCTTTTCAATTTCTGTTTAGTCTTTATTTAAATAAAATCTCACACAGTCTCTCACGAGTAAAGTCAATTATTAAAGTAAACAATGTCATCTGATAAAAAGAATATATACCATCGTCATTAGACACATATTTAATGCTCGCATACGTTCGCCTGTACAACAAACACATACTCGCTGCACCGGTACATTATAATATCGTATTTTATACTCCACATTCTATACTCTAAATTCTTTTAAAGTGAACCATTACGTTTCTTAAGATAAGTTTCGTATTTAAAAAATGACCGAATGTCCTAGTTTAAGAATAATGATTAATTTGTTGGTTGATGTG
Organism: Megastigmus stigmatizans; assembly: GCA_900490015.1. NCBI lineage: Eukaryota > Metazoa > Arthropoda > Insecta > Hymenoptera > Megastigmidae > Megastigmus > Megastigmus stigmatizans. The sequence continues at coordinate 24,299 of UELV01079210.1, read as the reverse complement.
ATACATATGACCAAACCAAATATTTATTGTTATCTAGTGAAAATTGTCTTGTGAAAGGCAGAAAATGGTGTTTAAATATTTAAATGACTTTATACAAATATATTTAGAGCAATGTTTGATTGGTGGACACCATGTGCTAAAATATCATAGATAAGTATTATATTTCGTGAGATTTCGTTAGATGCTGGTTTTTATGAATTTAAGCACTATATGATTTATAAAATGATAATTTACATAGCGTGTCATCAATATTTTTGTTATGAACTTCTCATGCAAGTTATATAATGAGAAATGTCTTTAATCACACATTCCTCAATTAATCTCGCTTACAATCAATCAAAAAGATTGTACGTAACTGTAAAAAAATAATTATAAATTCATAAGTCAGACTGCAGCCCCATCTCAGACGAAATCCCATCTCGCACTCGCGCCACGTGATTAAAATGCAAAAGCTCTACCCTAAAAGAATCCAGAGATAAGCTCGTGAAAGTATAAAATGCACACTGCCCATACACTCGGATTCATGATATGATGCACTTCTCCTTCTTCGTTCTAGAAGAGTTATCGACGGACTTGAACGAGCCGTGCATATCGGTTTTGCCCGATAGCATGCCGTTCTTTTTCCTCGGCAGCGGAGAGCTGACCGCCGATTTCGAGACCAGGTCTGGACTCGCTTTGCCCGACGATTCCGAGCCCGAGTGCTTGCGTTGCAGTCTTATGCTGAGAGATTTACGTAGGTCGGATTTGTTGCCGCGTACCGGAGCTATTGGCGTCGAGGGTGGTGAGATGGATAAGTTTTCTTGGGAGTTTCTTCGTCTGCCCGGTCTTTTTGGCGAGTCGTCGTTGACCGTCGATGGTGCGTCGCTGTAGTTTATGATGGCACTGAGTCTTTGGGGATTGTATTCGGTTATTTTCACTGGGAGAATCTCTTGCTCTTTGATGATGATTTTTTGAATTGAGTGACGTTTTAGAGGGAGTGAGTGAGTACGATTTAGTGGAGGTAGTTTTGGAGGCTCTTTTAGTTTCGTCACTGGTGAATCTTCCTTATTTGAATCTGTAGATTTGGGTGTGCCGTTTTCATTTGGAGGGATTGAGCTGGTTGAATTTGAACTAGGTAATTCTGAGATCTCTTTTGGTTTCGTCGCTGGAGAATCTTCCAGATTTGAGTCTGTAGTTTTGGGTGTACCATTTTCATTTGTAGGGACTGAGTTGATTGGGCTCGGAGAAGGTAGTTTTTGGGTTTCTGTTGGTTTTGTCATTGGGGAATCTTTCGAATTTGAATCTGTAATTTTGGATATACCGTTTTCATTTAGAGCCTCTACTCTTAATGTTGGTATTTCTACTGACATTTCAGGAATAAGCTTTTCAAAATTGTGGGTAACAGTGTTAAGATCATTTTGAGATTGCTCGTCTAAAGTTGGAGTTTTGTTTTTCAAAATTTCTGACGTTAATCCATTTTCGTATACATTTTCTATAGGACATTCATCAATTATTGGATGATCACCATTCGAATTTTTCAATGAGTCCTTTTCGTTAGATAAAGCTTCTTGAACTGTATTCGTTTCAGGAATTAAATCTACTAAATGGTTGTCAGTTGTTATAGAACAATTATTTGATTCTTGGTCAAGCAATTCCATTTCGTCTATTACAACATTCAAGAAACCATTATTTGGTGGCATGATCTCCATCAAATGATCATCGGTAACCATATAATCAATATTCGACTCCTTATCGGAAGTCTCCATCTCTTCTATAATAGTTTCATAAATGTTAGCAATTGGTCCAATTTCTTTTCTGAAATCGTCATTTAATTTATTATCTTCGTTTAGTTTCTCTTTATTATTTACAACACCATTAGAATTTAAAGCTTCAATAGCAGTTTCATAATCATCTATCACAAAGTCATCAGGAATATCGAAGTCTATTTCCGGTAGTTCCTCTGTTATTTCTACGGACTCTAAAAGTTCCAGATTACTTATATTCTGACGTTCAATTTCGTTGAATTCTCTTTCGATGTCATCTACTTCTAAATCGCCATTGATGAACTCATCAAATATGTCTATTTCTCCATTACTATTTTCAACTCTATTCGCTGTAGGACTAGTTTCTTTACTACTTTTACTATCGAAGCTACCGCTACTAAAGTATTTGAGCATATCTTTCTTCTCTAACTTATCGGATACCTTTGACTTCATCTGAGGCTCGACTACGTTCGAGGTCGTGCCATTCTCTTCTTTCGTCGTAGAATCCTTCTTCTTTAAGGTTATTTTTTCACCATCAGCTTTAGATGTTTTAGCCTTTTTATTAGTTTCAAAGTATTTACTCATCTGTAATTTCGCGGTTTCGGCAGCCAAGGGTTTGAGAGAGACCTCGGCTTCAGCTTTGTTCTTCGCCTTCCTCTGTCTCAATTCTAGAATGAGATTGTCAAAGGACGTAGGACTTTCCGGTGGCTCTTCGTGTCGTACCGGTGACCTTTGCTTCGGTACTACGAGCCTCGATGATTCTATGAGAAGACTCTCGGGTGGCTTTTCAGTCGTGGGTGTCGGTGCGGTTACCATGACAATCGGTGGACTACCACCTGTCTCCGGTTTGTTTAGAACTTGTTCGACCTCGAGCCAAGATAAGTCGGGTGTAGTGATTCGCACAGTTAACGACTTCTCCGAGTTATCGTCGTCTTTCATAGAAAGATCCTCCAAAGACGCGAAAGACTGATCGTCATCGGATAGCAAAGATAAAGATAAACGCGAAGATTGTCTACTAAGTTTCGGGGAGGAGGTAACCAAATCTGGCAAATTATTGAATCCGTTACTATTGGCGAAAGGTCCGACGAGGGCTTCAATGCTCTTTTGACTACTGGATTCGCTCTCGTAAGTGGGAATCGCGTCGGGTAGACTACCGAATGGACTCTGACTACCGTTAACATCATCGGTCGATCGCGAGCTGGGCACTTTAGATTCAACGGACTCGCTTTCTAAATCGACGGCCATGCTCTCAACGCCGTTCGCGTGGCTCTCTGAACCTAAGTCACCGCTCGAAACGGTAATTCGAATGGGTGCGGAGGCTGCGGCCCGATCTACATTATCGGGATTATTGTCGGTGCTATTATTTGTAGAGGTTTGAGAGTTTTTCACCTCAGTCTCGGAGCCGGTCTCGGTGTCGGAGGCCCGTGGCGGCACCTTCAGCCAAACCTCCTTTTTGCGCAGCTCGCGCGCTCGCACGTCCTCCTCGTCCTCCGTGGCTGTCTGGCTGTCTTCCTCTGTAAACGAGAGAGTTAACCGTTTAGTTGGCATCATTTTATTGTTACTTCTGTTTCGTTAAAAAACTGTGCAACTTTTGCAACACTCGAGTATTAATAAATGAAATATTCGAGTGAAAATACTTGATGGTCTAATCTTTATTTTTAAATTAGGGAACTAAAAGACTTGAACGTCTTACATGAACTCATTTTTTCCATAAATACTTAATCTTGAAAAGATAGCAGTGTAGTAGAATGTATACTATATACAGATTTGAAAAGAAGTGTACCTGTGCTGGTATATTCGTCGCTGGAGTCTTCGTATTCGTTGCTCCCCGTATCGGAATGAGCTGCCGCTGGGTGCGGATGCGAGTATCGAAGAGTCCAATTTTTCGCCAGCTCTAAAGTCCCCTCTGTCGTCAGAGGCTGATCGATTGCCTCCTCGAAGACTTCGTTATCGTCGTCCGAATCGCTGAGGAAAAAGCGTTTGACCTTATAATGTACAGATTTCAAGCACGATACGTTAAGTATACTTGCTTTGTAGAGTTAAAACACACGATTTAACGAATTAGGACGTGACATAAATTAAGATGCAAATATTTTTTATCACTATCTTTCTTTTGCTTGTATTTTTCCAAAATTTTATAAAGGGGTTCGATTATTTGATTACGTAAGTAAAGTTAATATGAAATTTTGAATCTTTAAAGTGTTTACATTATTTTTTCAAAATCACATATAGTAATGTAAAATAAATGTTCCTGAAAATTCGATGATAATTTAATGTATGTAAACTATCTGAACAAACTGATTGGGCAATTGCTAATAATAACTTGAGATCAGCCTCGTGAATCGTAATCCTCCTTAAAGTGCACTCGCGCGAAATATTCCTCAATTACGCTTGACGAAAGACGTACCTCATGTCGGAAATGTCATCGCTCGAGCCCATCTCGGCGGCCGAGGGTCCAAAATTGCGGTCCGTCCATTCGTCTTCGTCCATTATGCTGTGCGCCTCCTCGGTGTCGGATATGCCCGCCAGATTCTCGAATTCTATCCTCTCGGGTGTCTGGCCGCGGTCGAGCAAGTCCAGTCCGGATATGCCCTCCAGTGATATTTTAGCCTAAGAATAAGATTATCAGTTATTGTTAAATGTATATGTACAAATATATTTTTACGATTATTGTGTCTTTCATTTATTTTTGATTTAAATTTTTTTTTTCCGATAAATTAAGAACAATTTTAAGTAAGCGTAACAAATACTCTATCGATTGTTGTTAGAAAGACTTTGAATGATAATGCGAAATATATATCTATTACCTTATCAGGTGGCTTAAGACTATTGGACGATTGTGGTATATTTTCTTTATTCGTGACGGGAACTTTCTTCTTTTCTATTCTAGTCTTCATGGTTCCTGGTAAGCCAAAGTGTTGAGTACAATAAAAACGGCCACCATTCTTATCTCTATCAAACGTGTGATTTCCTGGAAAAAGAAGGGTTAAGCATCAAGAAAACGAACTCACTGTATTTTTGTTCTTTATAAAAGTATACTTTGATGATTTTTCTTCTTACCTATTCGAAGGGAGGTCGAGCAGTATTCACAGCGGAAGCATCCGCGATGGAAGGACTTTCCCTCGGCGGTGAGTCGCTCCATCAGATACACGCGTTTCTCGCAGAAATGGCACATCTCCGAGCCGCCCTGAGCTGGCAATGCGACTGCCGCCTTTGAGTTCTGCAAAGAAAGTCGATTGTAATTTTGATTTGTTACCAACCAGGATTTATAGTGATTAATCCCACACAACCGTTCAAATGCATGATAACTACATAGGATAAGGTAAACATTCGCATGCTCTATGCTTTTAAGAAAATTAGTTTACGTCTCGTATCTGGAATTTTTATTCGATTGATGACATATTGTCAATGTTGGTTTTTTAATACATTCAGAGTTAAACTGTAATTTACAATGTAAAGGGTTTTATGTGTGAAAAAAAAATAGTCTAGCTGATAAAGTACATTTTTGGATCTGCTTTATTAAATAATCATTGACTTGTAGATTAAAATGTTATAGTGTTATTATCTTTAACTAATTGAATTAACTTATCTATTAGTTCATACATTTAAAAAGGATCTAAAGGAATTTTTTTTAATTCATTAGTGATTATTCCTTCAATCGAACAATATAAAACAACTTTATGACAACGACACAAGGAATAATATAAGCAATGTATTAAAACATCAATTAACAATTTATTAATTCCAACTATATTAGAAGCTATATTGAATGGATTATTAATATATATTTAAAATTACCATGTGAATCAAAGTGCAATGAAAACAGTTTAATAGTCCAGCATCAATCAAGATCAAAATATTAAAATGTTCGACTCAAGTAAGACTTTTGTAATGCTAAATCGAGGGTAGATATATTTTCCTATCGTTATTCTCTTGGCAGATGATAGAAGCGACGCGATTAATTTTCATAAAACCCTGAATAAACCTTTTATATATTACACTAATTGCATTGCAGAAAAATATGTGCTTATTATCAAGCGGTGCATCATCGATTCTTCTCCTCCAAAACAGCGTCCATGCTCTATACTTTATGGTTTCGCAATGGTAAAATTATATGAGACTTTCTACGAGTAATAATGTTTCAAAGGCATGCGTAAGATCTGTTGATTATGAGTTTCAAAAAGTGCTTTATTTTTTAATATAAATACACAAAAATAAGACTACAAAGCTACTCTTAAAAATAAAAAATTCCTCCACTCATTCATATACTTAAATAAAAGCAATAAAATTCTTCAAGCAGAAAAAGAGATTACAAGTTTAAATAATAATATTTATTTGCGTTTCTTTTACTCAAACTTCAAGAATATAAAAATCTCTTACATCTAATTCTACTACACTACATGAAAATGACGAAAGCTTTTAACTTTTTTCAAAGCTCCAAAATGAATGTCTAAAAAAACAAAGCATTATATACTGAAAATAGTTACTTTATAATGCTAAAAATAAAAATACTCTTTTCAGTATATAATCTTAGTTTTTTAAGCTGCATAAAAATTTTTAAGGTTTTCTATGGTCGAAAAGATTCCTACTTTACCGGTTTTTGGATTTAACGAAGTATACGAAGATAGAGATTAATTTTTGGAAAAAACTTTCTGTTAGCACCTTGGTAATGATGTTAATCTTATGTGGTTCTAGTTTCATAAAATTTTATCCATAATTTACAGAGATTTTTGTCATTGGCGAAGCGGTGACAGAGAACTTTTTCCCAGAACTCAGTCTCTATCTTTATATTTTTCGTTAAATGCAAAAACCACTAAGATGGGAATCCGCCCGATCATAGCACATCCCCAGTATCATAGTAGTGAATGAAATATAGAAATGTGGGCTTTTTCCTCAAAATGGCAAGAAGAATTAAAAAAGCAAAACAGCGCAACGTCTCGTCGAAGGCTAAAAGTACGAAAAATAAAGCAGCAGCGTCAGGCTGAGAGCGAGTATTATAATAGCGATAATATATCAAAGCGCAGTGGAGTAGCACACGCAGTATGGAGCGGCTGTGATGCGATTTTTCTCCCTTTGCAACTGCCAAAGAATAATTACCGATCTCTGAACTTTGGGCTGATCTGCCGCGGCAGCGTCCTGATTCTTATTGGCGAACTGCTCGGCCATTGCCGAGACTTTATTGTGCCCGAGCACATTACCCTCTTTGATCTTGCGGTCGATGCTCTTCAGTGTACTGTCAATTTCTGCGTACTTACTGTCCGTCTCCATCGGCTCGCGGCCCTTCTTCTCCATTTTCGTCTGACGAGCTAAAAACTGGATGAAGCATATAGTTGTCTGAGGGACGATTGCCCAGGTACCCAATTGACGGCTGTCCGTTAATAAAAGGCTTTTTTAAGGGGAGAAGACGAGGAAAACTTTGGAAATATCCATTAAAAATTGCAAGCTTGATTATATTATTAAGCTTAAGCTCTATTGTGTAAAAACTGCAGTTCAATTATAAATCACAAGTATATCGAGCAATAAAAAAAAAAATAATTCTATTGTTTTGAATATAATTACTTATATGATCACTGGACCTTCTTCCCTTAAAAAATAAATTCGTCATAATTTTAGCCAACCTGCTCGCGACTCCATTTTGGGACCCGTTCGACTTTATCCTGACGCACACCTCGGCCCATCTTATTCTCCTCGATTTTCTTTTCGATCTCTTTCACATTCCAATCGGTTTTTTCGATTTTACCTATGAGTCACAGAGAAATCATCGGTCAGTATTAAAGTTTCACATAATAGTTTATGTATAAAAGAGATGATTTTATCACATAAAATTTTACTTTTTTATAATTGGTACTTTTTAAGATTGCATATAAACTTTACAATGTTATTTGATATATTATTAAAAATGTTTATGGCTTACCGATAGCTCTCAACAAGTCTTTTGGTTTCTTCTCGGCGGAGGCGGTCCCCTTCAATTTCTCCTCGATGTTTTTGATCCTACCGGAAAAACCTTCGTCGATGCTGCCTCGATGGTGACCAGCGTGGAGTTTCGGTTCTCGGTCCTGTAAATAAATCGTCTAAGATAAGCCTAAAGAACTCGACAAGTAGGAAAACACACCGGTTGAAAGAATAATAAATAAACAAAATATCGAATTAATCGAAAACATCAAATACTTGGAAAGCTGCAAAATGGTAAATAATTTGATTAGATGGTCGTTGCAATAGTTAAGTAATGGTGAATAGGTAAAGACAGAATTACAATCTTTAATTAATTGAAAACATCAAATAATTGGAGAGCTGCAAATGGTAAATAATTTGATTAAGTATGTTGTTGCAATGGCTGATTAGTAATGGTTGACGAAACACACTGGATTTGGAGTCAAAATTTTATCAATTTTATAGCGCAAAAATATAGCTTTACTTTGAAATTCTGAATCGTGTTGTTTTCATTAATAATTTCATTTAATTTTTTACTCTGTATAAATACTTAACATACATTATAATAAATAATTTGAAGTTATTCAATATTATATTGTACTTCCTACAATAACAGTTTTGATGACAAGTCATACATTTGTACACAATATTGATATTCAATTTCAATTGTTTACTACACTCCAGCGATTAATATTATCAAGTATTGCTTAGATTCAGAATTTTAAAAACTGGTTCATGTAAAAAGAAATGCTATAAACAGTTGCTTTCATCCCGGAATTTGTACACTGATAGTGCGATACATTACTTAAACTTTTATGAAAATTATTTCACTCTAACATCATCACGATGTAGGACAAAAGCATCTCTTCAGCATTTCCTTACGAGTTGTTCATGCTCACAAACGTTGTTAAAAGGGAATGAAACGGTTAATGAAGAGTCACACTCGATCTCTAACAAAAGCAACAACAACGGAGTCACGTCGTCGGTTCGGATCGTGTCGTTGTTATTAAAAAGGTGGCGTGGACACAAAAAATCAGGAAAAGTGTCCCCGCTATTTGTATAGAGTGGACAAGCATAAAAGGGGTCAACACATCGAAGCGGCCGTGTCAAGGCTTACGGGGTAGAGGATTTTCTGCTCGAGATCTTTGACGCGGTCCTTGAAATCGGGCGCTGTTTGCCGGTAGAGAAATATCGAGTAGTCCTCGAAGGGCTCGTCCTTGTCGCGCTTGGCGTTCGCCTGTAGCATCTGCATGCTCTTGTAGAACTGCTGGGTCTGACGTTTGCGCTGATACTGGCGGCGCAACATGCGCTCAAGACGATTCTTCTCGATGTCCTGGAGCCTCTGCATGCGCTCCTCCTTTTATATTTATCATGTGGTCATGTACAAAGGTTTGCCATCGTTTAAAGCCTCACCTTATTCTTATGCTTTTCTTTTGTTTACGTACTTTTTAAAATGTTAAATATTATATAGGAATAGTGTAATGTCGCTCTACTAACAAAAATTAAATAATTCTCCTCTTTTATATTTCACTCGTTCAAAATATTTTTATTCAATCACGATGTGTTGGAAGCTATCGTTGAGATTTTTTCATATGGTTTCTTATTAACTTATATTTGAGTATTCATTCCAAGTCTTCTAAAGCCAGTGAATCCAAACAGTGAAAGTTTGTCTTTTGGTTTGAAATTGGTGCTGTGCATAAATGCATACACATGATTTTTTAGTTGTACAATTGACAACTTTCTTTGTATTTTGTTCATTAAATAAATAGTTTATATTCCATATTATTAAACGATCAGATACGAAAATTATTTCAAAAGATAATCCCGAAAATATACAGATTTATTTAGAATATAAAATAATTAAAAAATTTTATAAATTTATCCAAATTAATAAAAAAAAGTTTTTTATAACCATTTTTATTTATGTATAGTATAATGTTGTCTACCTTAAACTCAATTTTTTCAATTAATTGACAGAGACTATTGTCAAAATTCCTCCCTGCTAAATTTTTTAACACTCTAAAATAAATTGTAAATAATAATATATTTTCAATTATAATACTATTCAAAAATATTAACTACAGCTGTAGATATAATTAATATTTTTGAAATTAAATTATTAATTATAGATATAATTTAACGTTTTGTTTATGATATACAAAACGTTTTAATTTATGTTAAACGTTACATATTTTAGTGTTAATTTAACACACAACTTGCGTTCTAAACTCGAGTTGTGGTATTTTTACAACTAAGACAATACAACTTTATACAGGCAGTTTATTCGAATTAATTAACACAAAGTTTTATACGTAAAAATTGTAAAACATGCAAATTACGATATGAACACAAACGTTTCAGTGTGCATTACATCATCTTCCAACGCAATATTGTCTATTAAACTAATTCTATAAAATAATCTCAAGAGTTCACGAAGTATGCATTAATGCACAGTCGTACCACACACTTTTTCAAATAGACGGACAAACATTCATTTTATATAGTAATCTCATTGTATTACGATTAATGGTTAAAGAATTAGATAGTGATTCGTTCTCCAAAGTAAGATTGTTCTGGACATTTATATATTAAATCGGGTATTTTACAGTAACTGACTTTGAAATAAATATAGTGGCTTAGCTTGGACTCATTATAGTGTTCGTAATCAACGGATTTTCCTTGTTCATTACAACGACGATAACTCCAGCAGAAGTGAACAACGTCAATATCAATATTCCTCGAAAAATGCGAGAGAGCATCGTCTGCCACTTTGACTGAAGAGAATCAATAATAACGATATCTTTTAACCTCCCTTTTCTTGATGCAATGGTCTTTGATTCGGTCGCCGATTTATATACGTCTGCATGGTACGGATTTATCAGAGGTGGGCCTTGCTCATCAAAGAATTAATATTTGTATTCTGTATTAAATACATTGTAATTTAATAATCCATATAATGTGTCTTTGGCAATCATAAATCGCATAAAAATATATAGATAAAGATATAGTTTATTTCCGGGAAGTTGGATTCCCAGACATAACAGATTTTTTGCTAATTCATGAAGCAGTGGATAATTTTTTACTAGCGATATTGATTATATTTATTAAGTACAACAATGCTGAATATATTAAAATTTCGGTATTCTAAACATTGTTTACTTTAAATCAATATTTTAATCACACCGCGCTTGAGAATGTTAATGTCACTTTAATCAAGATAATACAATTGTCCATTTGGACAAATCATACACGTAGAAATTTAGTAGAGGGACAAAGAGGTTACATATATTACTATTATCAACACTGTTCAACTCTGCAATAAAAATCTGCATATAATCGAAAGTATATCAATCATACCTAAAAGTACAATTACGGCCACTTAACAGTCACGTAAAGCATGATTAAGATTATATTGTAAAAATTGACTACTTGGATTAAATAAAAGTTTGTTTATTTCATTTTCTGTCATTCATTTTTATCTAAAAAAACCTTTCAATAAGTTCATTAATAGATAGAAAAAAATATATTTTATTAATAATGCATTTATTTTATAGATTACTGGGTAACGTGAACAGTTATTAAACACAAGGAAAAATTTGGAGTTTAGTTATAATTTTCTAATTTTTAATACTCGCAAAACTACGTTACACTATTATTTCTAATTTTTATAATAGCATCTTAAACTTACTAATTTTTCATTAATGGCAGAAAAGAAAAGTTACACTTTAAAAAAAAATTAAAAATAAACCAATTTTCTCATTTGAATCTCGGCTAAACTGCAAAGACAACTCGATTGTCCATAATCAAACAAGTGTCCGAAACGATATCTTACACAAATCGAATCGGCAGAACGAAGAGAAAAAGGCCCACCTCCGTTTTGCATAGACTAAAAAAAAAATAAGAATGGAAGGTTTCGGACTCACCACTGTGGCTCCCATCTTCTCTGTGCTGCGCCTCTTGCGCGCGTGTCGTCGCGCTAGTGTGTCGGACTTCTTGTCGCCCGGCAGATTCTCGTTGACGTGTCGCGATCTTCGCGCTCGCGTCTGCGGCCCCTCTTTGTTCGCTATGCGCTCCAGCAGGTGCGCCTTCTGCTGGGCAGTCAGTTCGCTTAGCTTATGCGAAAACGTAGGCCTGTCTTCGGTCTCTGGTTCCTGCAAACGCGAATCGCAAATTGGTTTTAAATTCCTTGGCTAACAACTTGATATGGGCGCTACAGGTTTATATACAATGCTCTTGAAACAGGTAATGTTTCTTTATAAATATAGCAGTCTACTTGATTATGTAAAAGGATCGTTCAAGAACGTATGTACAGTACGTAGTACTTAATTTAAAATATTTATGGAGTAGAATAAAAATAAGTTCTCTAAAATTCTCATTCATTATGATTGTGAGTGGTTTTGAACAAATTGAAGATTTTGATGGCGATAAATAAAGTCAGTCTATTTACCAATTTGGGGTGTTTAATGTGTGGTATTTCTCCACGAAACGCCTCGTAAATCTGCGTCAAATAGGAGAACATCGTAAGTTTGTCGGGCACCTCGCACTGCACCATTTCTTCCCCAGTCATAATCTGCAAAACGAAAAAATGCGTCCGGTTTAGCATAAATTTTTCTGCAGTTCTCTAAGAAAATTTGTGTAGCAGCAGAGACGAGGAGACACGTCGTTACAAAGCTTACCGGAGGAATACCCAGCTCCTTCTCGAGAATATCGAAGGCGATTTGATTGTTGGCGGTGGGATCGTCCTTTTTCAGGGCGTGAAAGTCGATGAGATCGGGCCTGTAGCGATTTATGATAGCGGCGATTGCCAGGCCGCTCTTGAAGGAGACGCCCATGTCGTGGATGCGCACACCGTCGTACAGGGCCACCTGCCGCTGCAGCCAGTGCAGCAACGTGTCCGGGTGGACCTGGGAATCTGCCGTGCAACAAAACATCGACTCTTGTAGAAAATTTATCCTTATTTAAATATAGTATTTTTCTAGTTGACGAGATTTTGGTTTGAAAACATGATTCAAAGTTTGTTAAATAGAGATTATACAGCAAATATAAATTAGTGCAATGCAATAATAACAATTAGTTACTATCCTATAACGGCTTTTATCTCAAGTGAAGATTGGACTGATTAAAAAAATATTCATGAATGTCTCTTATTTACCTCTCCTCCGGCGCTTCTTCGGCAAATCGATCGCAGCCTGCACCGGCGACAGCTTGAAAGTTTCCGGATCGTCGGTGTCGAGCTGACTTCGTACTTGTGCCGACGACACCGAGCGCACATTCAGATTCGGATACCTGTATGGATAAATACAATTAAACTCCACTTATATGTATTGTAGACACGAGCTTACTTCGCATTCGCGTAATAGAATGTAAAACTACAATTTCTATTATTTCATGAATCATTCGAGTTAATTTTTACAAAATTAGTCGAATATCTTTTAAGTTTTATTTGTATTTTTCATTTGAGTTTGAATGATCACCTCGTATGTGGATCCAATGTGTAGGCGGCGTAATCCCTGTTGAGGTTCTCGGGGGTCGTCTGTCCAAGCAGTCTGTAAATGGATTCTCGCTCGGCTATCACTTCGAGTGGCGTCAACGAGGCGCCCCATCCCTTGATAGCCCAGCAAGCGTCTAGAGAACTTAAAAAGCCTCGGGCGCAACCCGAACCCGTTGGCCAGAAAGGCTGAAAAGAAATTGTTTTTTTTTTGTTATATTCCCTCAATTCCACGATTAAACGGTTCTGTTCTGAAGTATCGGATTTGCGATACTATCGGCTCATAATTGCTTCTTTGGGAAGTATATTGTGTAGGGTCATCTATTTAACCGATAGTTGGATTATTATACGTTTTAATAGAAAAAGAGAATTGAAAATTGCTATTAAAGACTCTAAATCTCTCGATCGACAATTGCATTTTTCCAACTAGGTATAATATACCAATACATCCTCTACTTCGTACAACATCGAATAATTTCAAATTGTTCAACTTTTGAAATGTAAGCTCATTATCAAAAATAGTACAGCGTCGCGACAGAAAAAGTAATCGATCTCCATTAAAAAAATAATGCAAAACGCCGACGTGACTCTCATGTTATGTGATTTTGGTGAAGGAGAAGGAATAGGAGAGGGACTCACCTCGAGTAGACTATCGCCGACCAAAATCATGAGCAGCCGGTGTCCGTATCGCTCGAGCACGCGGCTCGCGTTCTCGGCTGCGTACATGGAGGTGAAGTCGAACATGGCGACGTCCGGCTGTCCGTAGTGATTCACCGCGAACTCCATGTCCATCATCTGGTACTCGGTTGAGAATTCGGCTGCCTCGCGGGCGTACAGCATAAGCGCCTCCCGGTCCACGTTCTCCTTCGCGAGAAGCTTCGCCGTGTCTGGGTGATCCTATACGAAAATCATTTCAACCCCATTAATCCACTTTCTCTTCTCTTCTCTTCTTCGATCAATCAGGTATAGTATAGTATTTCTATTTTTTATAGCGACAGATACCTGAAGAATAACGCCCTTATCTATGAGGCTGTGCTTCTTGGCAGTCATGACAAAGTAATGCGTGTCGTCCTTGTAATAAACAATGTTCTCGAGATCGATGCCGGTCTCCGAATAGAGTTCCTTAAAAAATTTCTGATTGAAGATGAAGGCGACGCCGCTTATCTCCTCGACGCGCGCCTCCGCCTCCGTGCGCTTATTGATAAAATTCGCCGTGATCGCTATGGCGAGCTTGCCCCGGAACTCCTTGCGCTTGAAGCCTTCGAGGGTGTTGCGCTTGCCGTCCGCCCCGATCAGCACGTCGAACTCGTACTGCGAGACCGGATGATCGACAGGCACTGTCTTCGCTCTCCAACCAATTTCTATTGATCCACCGGATAAACATTAAGGTATTATGACGCGATCGAGATGCTTTTCATTAGTTATTATATAAATACTCAAAAAAAAGATAGGAAGAAATTAAATACAATTCTGCTCCCGGAAAAAAGTAATTTCTTACTTCAATAAATGTACGAGTTTTGTGATTCGAATCCATGCCATCAATTTTTCTTTAATAAACTATTTTATCACTTAAAATAATATACTCTTTTTTATGAAATTTTCTTATTTTTTTTTTATACCAGTTTACCCAAATCTACTATTTAACTTTCATCTTAAGTTATTAATTTTAAATATCAATCACTATAAAAACTTTTAGTACGTTATAAAACCGAAAAACAAATTGGCAATGAAAAATCAGAGCAGCAATAAATGCTTCTGCATATGTATATTACGAAGGCCGAACATGTATCGTATCGCACGGCAAATCGTTTCAGTCGAATCATTGAGCGACCAAATCGAATCACTAAAACAATTATAATCCCAAGGCGAAAACAAATCGAATAAGCCTCAATTCTCTCGTCCGCTAATCGAATTCCCCCTTATCAACCATTAATCAGCTTAAACTGCACCGCGACTCATCGAGCGCTCGCTCATCATCCCCTCGAATTCGTTCCCGTCGCCAAAGACGAGGAGAAAAATACAAAGACTCACTTCCTCCTTCCTGATTCTCGGGCGGCGGCACAAGCTGCTCGAAACTGACGCTCTCGTGGAACTCGACGCCGAGTATGAGGGCAACCTTGAGGAGAATACACTGTAGCTGCCTGATGCTGATGTGGTCGATCGAGCCAGCGCAGAATTTGCCGAAGAACTTCTTGGCGCCCAGAGCACGCAGGTCCTGGATGACGAAGGGCCAGAGGTGGAGGACGTTGTTGCGCGACATGCGGTCGCGCTTCTCCACCACCACTACCTTGGCGCCCAGCAATTGGGCCTCGATCGCCGAGCGCATGCCGCACGGACCGCCACCGATTATCAGCACCTGCGGGATTTTTCAATTAGTCGAGGCATTAGGGATTGCATTTTTCGGTTTTGGATATGTTTCGTGTGAATGTTCAGACGGATGCATGTTGCGACGAAGGAAATGCAAAGAGTTAAGTCAATTTGAATATAAAACTATTTGAAACTTAAGTTTAAAGCATTAATAATAGCTATTATGAGAATCAATAAGGTACGTTGGAAGGTAAACTTTACGATTCAAAATTGATTAATGAAAGTTAATCTTTGCTATACAGTAGATAGATGCAAATCCGATAAACAATTGTTGGAACTTTGCATATCGATTGAAATCACAGCCATCATATCCACAGGAATCACATCCGATACTCACCCTCGTATTGAGGCATGCCTTGCCGCGATTGTAGCACTTGTGATTGGCACGCTGGTCGAACTTCTTCCATAGCGCCTGGGCCTTCCACGACCTGAGCTTGGCCTTGAGCTTAGGATAGAACTGGTGGAAGTTGGTCGGCTTGATCTTGAGCAAGTCGCAGAGATGACGGAAGTGACCGAGTATGGACTTCAAGGTGGCGGCATTGCAGAACTGGTCGAACACCTCGGCGGCCAATGCCACCTCGGGCGAGACCATCTGCTTCCTGCCCTGCTGGTGCAGATGATGATGATCCATCCTGCAGCCGCGGCCGCCTGCCGTTACGCAGACCTACTCTCACCTACTGCTACTACGTCTACTGCTGCTGGCGCTGATTCGTACGCTTCAGTCTGTGTCATTACCTAAGGCAGACAAAAACATTCGGGAGCTTAGTACTAGCTTATACTGGATGATTTTCATATTTGGGGAAACAATTTGAATTTTTATTTTCAGAATATCTTGAAGGATTCGGTCATAAAGTACAGTTTATTAGGTACTCATTCATCTTGGCAACATCATATATTCGGATTCTATCGATAGTATGTGAATAGCGCTCGTAAATTCGCAACACCTCTATAACAAACACCAGCAGATTCCAATCAACGTTGTTTAATAAATTCTACTTTGTATTTCGCAGCTATCCAATAAATGCGCAATATAACCAACGACTGCGGCTGAATTCATCGGTCATTTCTCACTGCAGACGGCAGCAAATTGACGCCTACACGGAAGATTAAAAACGTCCCAGACCAACAGTCTGACTTTCCACTTCAGAAATCGTTATTACGAAATACAAGAGCCGATTTAATTTTACATTTTGATACTTCAGTATGTGTGTATATATATATGTATCCGTATACGAAGCGGAAGCTATAAAACGTCAAGTCGATACAGCAGCAGCAGCAGCTCTCGTCCGTCATAATTACATCGTCAGCATCAACTTTAATAAAAGCCCGTGACAGAGCTGGAGTTGAACTTATACACTCGTGTATATATAGAGAGGTTTGGTAAGAAAGCCTATATAACGGCTGCGGTTGGCTTTGGTCCACTGACACTAGCCGGTCGTCCCAAGTGTTAAGAGAGACCTAAGCAGGCGGCTATTGCGGTAAACAGACGCGCGGCCAATCCTCAACTTGAAGCTCACCGCGTAGCATGGCCCATATTTTCAATCCCCCCGAAATAGACCGTATATTGATTCATAACAACTGTAATTAGCTCATTTGGAGCAAGAGGGATAGGGTTGACACTCGCGCACTCACACACACTCTCTCTCTCTTTCTTGCTCTGGGTTCAAGGGACGAAAATAGACGCGGCTTAGAAGACTCGTTGGGAGTAGGGTTTAAATCGAGCGCTGCATCGGGAATTTCGGCGCGGCGCCGATCGAAATCGTTGCTGCTGCTGCTGCAGCGTGTGCGGATTGCGAAGCAGCTCAACGGTGTGCTGCTCCTCGCCACTCGGTGCACCAGTGCGAGGCTCCAAATACGGCGCTGCGACGTCTAAAATGATTAGAGGCTGCGTACAGCTGGACATGTGTATACTATAGTGTAATTCTAAACTGCCGCGGCTTGGGTCGAGGCAATAAAATTGCTGTACCTTATGCTTACTCGAAAAAGTTTTCATTTAATCTTAGTTCATATGGGACATTATATATGAATTACCTAGCGGCATTAAAAGATAAGTAACATATTCATAAATGTAACTGAAAATAGATTCATCTTTGTGCATTTGTGTGTGGGCAATAATAATTGTAATACTATATGGAAAGTAAAATTATGCTGGTGTTTTATTTGAATTAGCTATGTAGCATAAAGAAATATTATGATTAATTAATACACATATGTCCGTAACATTAATTTGAGTTTGAGAAATTTATCTTGAAATTATAACTTCCGTTTACTTGAAATGATTAAGTAAGCTGCAATTTAAATTGTACTTTAGAGTATATGAATTGACATCAATCAACTGATGTTTAAAAATAAATATACTTATGATTCAAGTAATTTTACTAAGTAGGTACTAAAATTAGCATGGATATAATACAATGTTTATAATTATTATTAACAATTTTTAAATGTATTATTATTTTTAAGTATATTGAAAAAAGAGTTAATGCAACTTCAATTACTATACTTAAAATGAGAAGAATATAGGTTTTTAATAGCGGTAATTTTAGTTAATTTACCAGCTGTCAATGTAAATATCAACAAACTGCAGCGAAAATGTAGGCCAATGGCGCGAAATCAATATTTTATCGCCAAGTGCTTTGTTTTTTTTTGCTGTTTATAAATTAAATCAGATTTTCCATTTACGAGCGTCAAAACGAGTTTCAGCCGTTAGTAAATCGAAACAAGGTCAAATTCATGCTAAGAAGAAATAGTGCGAGCTTATAACGAAAAACAGAGTTAAACTTTCAATTTTCTGCACTTCAAAGCACCAAGACCGCAACTCTGGTTACCAATAATTTAGATTAGAGCAGCTTGTGCGATAAGAAAAAAGCATTGACGATCAGGGCAAGTCAAAAGAGAGCGACGACCCTTTATACACGCGGCATTTTTGTATGCATGTAAATCCCGGAACGGGAAATGAGTCGCGTGTCGAATATCAACATTCGATCTGCCGCTAAGTGTCCGCTATATACATATATATACATTGAGCTGCGAATGCACGCGCCTCGATTCTCAAGAGAGACCCAGTATATATTCGGAAATTCTCGTATCATCTTTCTCGACTCTTGTGGCTGGACGTCGATGCAATGATTCTCGAAAGCAATCCTCTAAGTCTGTGAAGTTATAATTTGAGAACTTATTAATAATTGGAGTGCAATTGGAGTTCGAGACGAGTTTGTTTTGATGCGAATACTTGCATCGCTGCTATAGAAGTTTTAGCGCGTATTTAAGTTTCTAATTAATGATAAGGCGCGCGAGAGTGTAGTTGATATGCCGGTAGAGCAATTACGTATTTACGGTCTACATGCGCAGTTTCTATAATCGAATAGGAGATGCAGCACGCGCGTTTTATTGAAAACTTTTGCGCAGGTGAAATATTAGTTTGGTAATGATAATTTTCACGTTTCCGGTTTTTAGTCATGAATTATTTTGCGTATATACGACCTTGCGAGTATTCAATTACAAGTTCGAGAAGAAAACTGTTATACAGCTAAATTTGTGATTATTTCGTTATTGCATCATACATACGTATCGATCCGTAAGTTCAGTAGTTTTGAATTTCCGCAGATAATAGTCATTCTATATTTGGAATATGTAGAATACGATGCATTTTTACGTACATAAAAAATTACCATACAGGTACAGTAGACACTTCTGTATCTCAAACCAAGGCATAGTTAATTAAAAAAAGGTACAATGAGTATATTATAAATAAAGTAACTATAAGATAAAAACTAACACAAATAATGAAATACGAATTGGTCATTTGCTTCAATATACATAGTTTTCAAATAACAGTCAAATAACATTTATTTTTCCGAGCTGGACCATCGATGCAATAAAAAGTACTTTTATAGAAAAAAACAAGTGAGATCATCGAAAGTTCAAGTCCGGCCAACTCCGTCAAGCTCATGTGCACTCGCAGTCTCTCATCTCTGCGAAAATCCACTGCAAAGCAGCTTAACGAAGGTATTCCAGTCGTATAATAACATCTGACGTAACGCATGGACCAATAGCTCGACTAGGAAAATTAACATTCCACGTTTGGAGAGCATCGCCGAGGCGATGAGGACTCGCGCGTTCAGTAATAGTATAAGCGCGACTCGAGTACAGGGTAAAAGGCGCGCGACACACACACACACTTGCTCGCTACGGTTCTTTGAACTTACAGCCTAATAGTTTTGTAGATCGGCTGCAAGCCGCTCGTGTGTTATATGGAGAGAAGCTGCCGGGCGCTAAGTACATGGATGTACTACACGAGTTGGGCTTCGCGTTCTTAACGAGGGAGTGTTATACGGAGAGAGAGAGAGAGAAATTGTACGAGGAAGCGATTCGCTGCGCACTGGGAAAAATCGTTTGGTGCGCTGCGCTTGGGGAAGTTTGGTTGGAGCGAAAGGTGTTTTTGCTTCGTGTGTTAATTGGAATCGAATTGTTGCACGGGCAATTTAACAATTTGAATCAGAAAAAACTGCGATTCTATGGGAAAAATGAGATGTCCATTGCTGTTTGGAATGTAAAAAAAATCTTGAATATAACCGAGTTTACTTATACTTAAGTCCCGAATGTTTATCTTTCAATACCTGACTGTATCTACGTTTAAATATACTTTATTTTTACCTTTTGGTCAGTTTAAAATTATATAGCGATATTTTTGAGTTAATATTTTTGCGTTTTAAGGAACTATTTGTTTACTTTCCGAGGCCACCGTCAGCATTCTTCCTTAATAGTTTTCTCATATTTTATTTGCAAAGAGAACCATAAATTCCAATGTTAAAATTTAAAGTCAGGAAATACTGTCGTCAGCTGCTCAAGCATTTTTGCGTGCCAAGCTCAGTAGTGATGATTATTAACAAGACGAAAATATGAACAATGCTTTCGAGTTCGCAAAACATATGCACTACTTAATTTCAACTTTCGTATTAAGCAAAAAGAAAGAAATAATATCAATGCAAATAATTAGTCTGCAATATAACATCGTTAATTAATACCGAATTATCAGGCAGAAAAAAAGAAGAAGCGAAATATGAAAAAACAGAGGCGATGAAAGAACGAGCAAGAGAGGGGTCCCGAGTAAATAAGCTATATACACTGCAGTAGAGAGAAAAAAAACATACGAAGTAAAGAAGCGGAGAGGAAAAAAAATATAACGCCCGAGGGGTAGGGGGTAGGAGAAAAGAAAAGCGCGCGCGCCTCTGCATCGCGGAAGCTTGTTTGTCCCACCCCTCCCCCGCCCCCCTGCTGCTCGACCAACTTGGCGCGTATTTAGTTGAAGTTTGCTCTTGCTGCTACTACCATCGCATACACACATATATACTGCAGGAATATGCATATATCCAGGCTTGCGTGTATACACTTTGTTAACGCGATAAAAAGACGCAGGGGAATTGGAGGAGTCGAGAGGCGCGCGTGCAGTACACCGTCGCTGCGAACGGTCCTTTTCTTCTCTTTTCTTCGTTCCCCTGCAGTTTTCGAGAGGCGAGAGGAAAGTTTTTAATGCATCTGAAATCCGTTTTTCTTGCGTTCGCACGGGAGAGTTTAGCACTATGGAATTCGTTCTCGCTCTCTCTCTGCATTGTTCTGTGTCTGCCGTGCAAGCGTGATTCTTTATTTCTCTGCCTTTTTAGAATCTCGGACTGTTTATTGCGGTTGGTACATGTCAGTAAAGATGGAACCATTGACTGTTCGGACACCACGTGGAAAGTGCGTTTGGGAGCGAAATTCACAAAGATCGGATATTCTGTTTGTATTGCTTGTGTGCCAAGCATTCCGCGCTACATCCTTTTGATCGCGAGTTTTGTTAAATATTCGCGTAAATTTAATTCTGTTTGTATTGTAACTCAGTGAAACTGTTGAATAAAAAAGAATGATGTTCTATTAACTCGATGAAAAATACCGGCTATATTTTAAATTGTAAAACTTTTGCGTTGCTATTCGATAAATAAATTGTTACTTCGACAGAATCCAAGAGATGCCGGAAATTCAGGGCATAGACTCGGGACAGCTTTCGTTCGCTCCAGTTCTGCGGCCGTGCGCAATTTAACAAGTAAACTTACAACAGAGAAAACGGGAATCTATTAAAATACCATGCCAAGAATCTGGTAAGCAATCAAAGTAGATGTCGAAAAGAGATTCGGTCGCGATTCGCGCGCAGTCATTGCGTCGAAACTGATACTGGTTTCAAGTTGGTCCCACTAGACTAATGAGAGACAAATCTAGAAATTAATTTAGTTGAAGAACCAAACTCGATGAGCTATACGTCATTTTTGTCGTCGCCCAGTTCGCAGATCCAATTTGGATGATTATACATTCACTGAATCGTTACAAAATGTTAGGCATTAAACTCACAATAGTTTTACTGCACTCATTTCCAACGCACCTAATAAGAGTTAGTCATTGTACTGGATTGACTCAACACTCGGCATTCAACGTATATATTTTTCTCTCTCTCTTTCTCGACTATCTCTTTCGAGGCAAAAGTAAAAAAGGGCCTATACAGAGATCGTCAGTCACGTAACTGGGTAAGGGGTTTAGGTTAAAGATACCATTGGAACTCGTCCGTTAAGCTATTGTGCAACGTAATCATCAGCCTACGTGAGCTTACGCATGTGAAGGGATTTTTGGCAGCGGGCCATCGTTCCCCATACCTATACCATTCCATTGTTTCTACTCTCTCTCCCTCTCTCTTTCGCTACTCTTCAGCGATGGCAAACATTCGTGAACTCGCACGAAATATAGCGTCGATCGATCGGTCCAACCGTCACGAGTGACTTTAATTGATTTATCGATCATCCAGATAGAACCGCAGCTTCTTTTTTCGTACATGTCCCCCTCCTCCTTGTGCTGATTGTGTCTGTGATGTGCGCGAGCGCGAATTTGTTACGTGTAGTGTAGGACGGATCTGTGCCTCATGCTATCGGATGTACTTTTCCGCTTTATCTGATTAAAGAGCGCGGTTGTGTGCGACAGAGAGAACAAGCGGGGTAACGAAAGTTTTATTGTTCGAGAGCTAATGTCTGGTTTACCTTTTGCACGCACGAAGGTGTCCGCTATGTAAATATCGCGATTGAGTCACTTGGTGTACAGTTAAAATGCAGTGATTGTTTTATGGAAAAATATTGGTGGGATGGTTCTTTTTTAGTTAGGGCTCTGAAAACTCGTCATTATAAATACTGGGTAAAGCTGAATTTTGAAGGATAGATAATTCACGAGTCTGGTTAATAATAGGGCTGAATCAAATTATAAATTTTGAATAATATACTAATTGCAATTACTACAATTTTTAACATCCTGATTTTTAAGAGAGCTAATTAAACAAATTGTTGAAAATTTGAAAAATAATTTTTGAGATTGTACTGTATCATAACAGAAACGTTTGAAAGGAGCTGTACATTCGTAATAAGAAAATTAACATCTTTATTGAGAGCAATAAATTCAATTTTCGGTACTACGTCAGGAATAATCGAGGCCAGAAAATGTCTTAAGTATACGGCACTAAATGTCACGAGCTACAATTTACTCTTTTTGTGTGTCGGAAAAATGGTGCAAGCATACATATACTATGTGCTTTAGGAAATGCTGAATGACTGCATTAAAATAGACTTGGTAGCGAGTCATTCTGTTCTCTTTTAACCCTTTAATGTCACACAGTACGAGAGCAGCTGAAGATTAAGCTAAAAAATGCACCGTCCACTATTAACGTATGAATAATGCGCTTTAATTACTACACATCAATCAAGGTTTATCAACTTGCATCAAATTTAAAATCGAAATATTGTTTCTTGATAGAGGTATTTTTAATGTATTTTTGTAGAACTTGATGCTGAGATAGGTGATTCAGCGGTAATACAAGGCAAAGGTAAATTTAAATCGTGTTTTTATTTATAGCTAGTAATTGAGGAGATATTATCGCAGGAACTTATGTATGGGAAGGTGTTAAATATAGAAGAACTGAGAATGGCTGCACGGTAATTATACTAATTTTCAATTCAATTGCAAGTGACTAATGTTACTCTTATCGTACGGCAACGAAACTTGTGAGCTTTCAATGTGTCAAATATCCAATCTTCAGTGGCTTTAAAAGCAATTTCTGATTGACATTTATGATTAAATTCAAGTGCCTTAAAAAACATTGATATTCCACGCAAGTTTTAAAGTAATTATCAAGTGTTTTTAATTGTTTGAAATGAGTTCTATAACAACAGGTTTTAACTTATCGATATTAACCAATCAATTACAATTGTACTGTGAGAAAATTTCCAACGTTTTTAGATGCTATGTATCCTCGATATATTTTTGTAAATTAAAGAAAAATGAAAAGATTGATTTGAGTTTCAAAGCGGTGTCAACTTTGACGATAGAAATTAAGTGCTTATATTCCAGGCTTAGCAAAACTGCATTCACTGAAATACGTCCGATACGTGTACGTGATACTGTGTGACTCACAAACATCGATCTCAATTTCCTCCACCTTTTCATGAACCAAATCCCTCTGCAAACGTCAAATGAAACTCCCTCGATCTTCCATTTCTATATAAAAATGATCGCACCAGTTCTGCCTCTCTATTCATACGTAAGGGTCAAGCCCACTCAACAAGGTGCCAAGCAACAAAGCCCTCGCGTAGTTATGCAATGGCTGCGCAGTCACTCGTGTATCAATCACATCCGATAGCCGGAAAACTGCTGCGCCACCCGCGTTTTTCCGCGTAGAAAGGAAAATGTCGGGGGGCACATAT
>UELV01079206.1:0-10565 GCA_900490015.1 Megastigmus stigmatizans | reverse complement strand
TATAGAAGCCTCGCCCAAGTACATATAGTCTATTCACGCTGGAATAGCTCGTAAGAATCGCATACTAGACACGTAATTGTAAAGCTAAACTGAGAATCGCCGATAATTACAACTCAGCATATTTTTACTTTGTTTCAGACATCTCTAAATGTCCTCCACCACCATCTATGGAATAAATACTTTATTTTTTATTACTTTTCATAAACAGTTGTACCATTTATTCACGAGTTCACCCCTTCCCTAAACACCCTGGTATACTCGAGCATCCGGGGGAAGGTCTTAACGTTACAACCTACATGATTCAAAATGGCGTCAAAAGTGAAAATTGTTACTAAATATGTTTAGGACGCTTTAACTAATAAACTTTCAACTTTTTGAAAAAAATATAATACTAAGAACAAAAAGTGCTTAGAATTCATCAAAGAACACAATAGAATTTTTTCAGAATTTTTCTTGAATTTTTTTAATTTATAAAAAACTCTAGTAAAGATTTTTTTCAAAATTTTCTCCAAAAATTCTGAAAAAATTTTATTGTGTTCTTTGATGAATTCTAAGCACTTCTAATTAAGTGGCATTTTTTCGGAAAGTTGAGAGTTTTTGAGTAAAATGATTTTTAGAGGAAAAATCGTAGATAACAAAATCTAATATCACTCGAAAACTATCAACTTTCAGAAAAAATTTCCATTAATAAGAGCTAATAGAACTAAATATTAAAGACTTATAATTATTGTTATATAAATTATAAATATTCTATGACATTTTTAAGTGTTAAAAAGCTTACAAGCTCGATAAATGCAATGAAAACTGGACTGGCCCTCGCTTGGAACACGCACTAGAGGACCAGTACATCGTAGGAGTTGAACCTCCTCACCCTGGCCCGCATACACTCTCCCTCTCTCTCTTTTACAGACACACTCAAATATATATATATATACATATATACAAATATGCATATATACGTATATATATATAATATACACTACAAATTTTACAACTCTAAGCTTGCTAAAAAAAACATTCACTATAAGCACTATAAATATTTTTATGGAAAAATAAGTAGCTTTATATAGCGTAATAAATTATTACTAATATGTAGAAACTTATTAATGATGAAATTGCAACTCAAAGCTATTTAATTTTCACTTTCTATTATTACTAATAAAAGAAAATATTTACATGTTTAAAGCAAACAACTTAAATATATTATAATGAAACATTTTAAGAAGCATTTAAATACTATGAATAAAAACAATTATATTTAACTATAAACATTGATAATAAATTTATAAAAAATTCATAACATTTTGAATAGTCAAGTTTAAGCAACTTCTTTTGGGTTTTGACACACTTCTACTACTAGATCGCTTTGTAACTCTATTATCTCTGTTATCTTTACACGATTAAAAATTGTAAACCATTTTACACGATTAAAAATATTACTTTTAACAAATATTTTAATTTTGTAATCATGGCGTTCAGAACAATTATCTTCAAAAAAAGTCTATGTTTTCTTAATGTATAAGTTTTAATTAATTCAAATAAATATTTACCGATGCTTTTACAATGTGACATGCTTTTGAAATCTGATTCGAAAATTTCGTAACAGGTGAGAACTACTAAAAAGAATTTATTGGTCGGAGCTTTTAAACTGCCACACAATTTCCCTTTCATGGCTGGATAAGCTTTCCATAGCAATAATATATTGTTCGGTAAATTTAAATCGCAATCTTTATCAATTAATCTAATCTGGCAATCGATGCATCGAATGCTTAGAATTTAAGACGTAAGTGTTTCTGCTGGCTTGCGTCTTGATGCTATTACTTCTTGACATCTGATTTTTTCCGTTGTTCTTTGACGACTGTCTTCTTGGACAACTCGTTAATGACTGAGCGCTGGTCGTCATGATTGGTTATTTAAATACCCTCTGGCGTTGTAAATAATACCCATTTTAAAATGACTTTTTAATGTGTAGTCTTACTGTTATAAACTCTCCACAAAAATTAACTATATCAATGCACTTGCCGGCGATTGGAAGATAAATGACGTGTGACGGCACTTCAATGATCTTATATCCTGGCGGTACAGCAGGAAAAAATTCATGAACTGTGTGTACTTGACGCTCATTTATATAAGTCCCTGTGGTGAGATTACATTCTACCCTTAGAGAATTTACTTTTAGAATGGTTACAGGCAGATCCAAGTCGTGACTGGTATTTCCAGTCAGAACACGTTTAGTGAAACCCAAAAGCCTTCCTATTGAATCTTAAGGGCGAGAGTCAATCGTGTGACTACACTTCACTACACTACGGAGTGTGTTGTTATTGGGTTTCAAAGTGATAGATATACCTTTTGCTGCTAGTACATCTGACAGATATTTCTCAATATCCTCAATTTCATAACTTCCTGTAAGTATTCTGATTATTTCGTCACTCTCATAAAATTATTGTTACCTATATCTATATTAGAAATTGAATTAAAAGTTAATAGCTCTATTAAACCAAGCACACAGTTTTTTTTCGTGACAGTTCGATAAGTGGAAATATTGCATTTCAAGTAGTGACGAGGTACCGCACAGACTTAAAGTTAGTGTCTCCTCCATGACTGCTCAGTCAAGAATAACTTCTATTTCATAATGTTGCTTATTTATATAGCCTGACGACTAAGCTTATTACATAAAAATTGTAAGCATAATAACTGCAGTTATAAGTATTGAAATCTTAATATTAATCTCCCATTTCCCACCTTCCTCGAGCCCCCCTTAGCGCTGGACGAATAAGTATTTGAGAATTTATACTTGGAACAACTGAAGCTGCAGCTGCTTTTATTATCTTATACAAAGTACAAGTTCTTTTTAATTGTTGTTACTTTTAATCTATTATATGGATTTTCTTTTCCTTTTCCCGTTTCTTTATTTTTCAGTTCTGTTAGACCCATACCAAATTTTAGCTTAAGTTTCACAGCTTTGCTAACAGTGTAAGTATCAGCTTTTTATCCTGTACTTGCTTTTTTATCTTAAACTCGTAGCCAAGATTTCTCAGGTAAAGTTTTATCTACAGTATGTCTAGCTTCAATGTTCTCGAAATTTTCTGCATAAGCTATATCGTGATCTCTGCATCTTTCCCGGTCGGTAATACTGATATCCTGGTATATGCAGCTCGACTGGTAACTTATTAATGACTTTGTTAATAAAACCCTTATCTCTTCGCTTCTGTATTATCATTTTACTTCAAAGGTCAAATCAATACTGGAGCTTAAACTATATAAGCATGCTCTTTTATAAATGTAAGTTAGTCGAAAACAGAACAGTACAGAGCAAACATGAACTATAAGGAACAGTCTGTCAAGCTACCTGTAGTTAATTTTGACACAATTGCAGACCATGAAAAAAAAGTTAAACGACATGGAGAATTACTTCCATATAGTATACGTGCAGTCATTTGTGGTCCATCAAATTGCGGTAAAAGTCAGATTTGGGAATGTGTATTTTTACTTCAAGTCGCTAAACCAATCAAAATACAAATATCTTGAAAATCTCTTGAAATCAATAAGTGGTATACAATATTTCCCCTTTGTGGATCATGATGCTGTAGTGGCACCAGATAATGTACTTCCAAACTCTCTCATGATTTTTGACGATATAGCTTGCGAGAAGTAAGATAATGTTAAAGCATTCTTTTGCATGGGTAAACATAAAAATGTTGATTGTTTTTATCTGTTCCAATCATACGCTCACGTTCCAAAACATCTTGTTAAAGAAAATACTAAATTTGTTAATGATTTTTCGTTAGCGCATATGGTGATAATGTAAATGCAGAAATGAGTTTTCCACAATTTCGAGAATTAAGTTCAAAATGTTGGAACAATGATAAGCATGAGATATAGTGATTGACAAAGATAGACAAATAAACAATGGTCGGTATAGTAAAGGTTTTGACTGTTTTGCTATAAATGTGTAAATTTTGTGTAAAGATGACAGTATACCTTAGGTAGTGGAAGTCTTAACAAGGCCTCCAATCAACGACGAGAAAATATATTACGTCAGCTAACAAAACTCGAGAAGCGATTAGACGCCATACTTTCTGCCATACCTTTTTCCATACTTCTTTGCATCCTTTCTACCATACATCGATGTAGAGCTAAGAGTCTGTCTATGATAACCCAAGGAACTCAGTCTCAAATATGAACTCTGCAGGAAGAGGCATGGGTACTTTGTTCATGATAATTTTAATAGTTTCAAATTGTACGATTTGTATCTGTACATTCTCGTGTATGGCTGCATTCTCCATCTAGACACAAAAAACTATGAAGAGAACTAACTGAACAATATCATCGGCCATCCTACTAATAATTAGACGTACATGGTTCGCAAACTGCAATGTCAAGCACCTGCACTACTAGTTTAAATAGTCTATATTCTATAACCTTCGTAGAAGAGTACATCTTGGTTTATACTTTGCTCGGAAAATCTGAGTTAACTTTTCAAAATATGCAGCAGAACCCATTTTATCGAGGTAAACTATAAATTAAGTATTCAAACAAATTCGATGAATACGAAATTTTGGAAAATTGTCTGATAAAATCGGATATACGACAATAAAAACAAACATTCCATAAAATAATCATTCTATGAAAAATAGTAACGAAAAGAACGAATGTTATTATAAAGTTAAATTTGCTCAGCTGCTAAAATTGAGCAACTTAATTTACACTTTTAAAAAAATAATTATGTCGGTTTGTACTCTACTTGCTTCTCACGAGCTTCTAATAATCATTTTTACTGACAGATAAAAATCATTATTAGCTGTAAGTAAGCAAGCTCAAAAAATAGTTCATCTAGTATCTGCCTCTTTTGATAATAGGAAAAAACTTACGGCAGTTTTACTATTAAAATTAGTAAAACTTTTCGTTTAGTTAGAATATAAATTGTAACTGAATTATTTTATATTATGTTCTTGGGATTGAAAATAATAATGCAACGCTGGAAATATTCATCTAACACCATCTATTATCCTCCATCTCAATTGGCGATATCAACAAAATGACAAAACTTCGTATAGTCGGTATTCTCCGTAACCTTAAAAATATATTTTTCCGTGATCATCGGAGACCGAAGTGAAGTTGCCGCACTCTGCTCGCCGCTCGGTAACGTGACGATGACGAACCCAACTGGAACGGTCATCTTAGACTCGTAATTTCGACAACGACGATGAATAATGAATATTTCTAATATTTATTACGAAAGGATAAAAATATTATCGCTACCCAAAACCGACTATTTAGAATTATTTTTATCCCGTCTACAAGAATATGGCAGAAATATTCGCTAACAACATTTATTTCGGAAAATAAGTTTTTTATCTTTTGAATCAAAAATTTTACATTAATTTTGGCTATACCATTGAATTCTACTTACAACTTAACATCGAATGGGACCTGCTGCACTTTTATTTTTCTATCCAGTTCCGAATAAGCTGATTCGCAAAGTGGTGCATTGGGGCTGTGTCACTCTGTATATATATATATACCTCAACTGCTAGTCGTACTTCGGTTCTGGACAGTTTCTGCTTGATGGCTTGCTCGAGTGCGTTTGCTTGCTGGCTCGTCGAGTGATGAAGTGAACGCAAACCGTGTTTGAGTGCTTGCTTGAGTGCAATATAGTGTATAACATACTTGTTGTTGTCATTCAGCGTTGGTAAAGGTTTTTTTAGTTTTGATCCTGGAGGGGCAGTATGTTCTGGACAAAATGGTAAATCCTTATGAGCATCGTATAAATGATTTTGATATTCCAAGTCTACTTCCCGAATGTAGCCAATAAGCGCGTCATCGGGAACATCATAAAAGTCCGGCTTTTCATTATCGGAAACCCATGAAAAGGAACCGCAAGGTAGAGTTTGTTGCACCGCCCACCCATACAAATTGTTCAGATCATATAATAAATATTTAGATTCTTCATTTTCCTTATACTCTCTACCCATATATTTATTGTTTGCTTTGGCATAGCGGTTGCAGCATTGACTAATGCCACCCCGTATTCCTTGTTCTATGAAAAATTCCATGTCTATATCTGTAAGTAGGTTTAATTGGATCTTTGTATATTTTAACATAGCATCCCACGTTAAACCCAGAGTGGTATAATAATGGGCCGGGTCGAGCCCATAAGCTTCGAGACAGTTGTTTCTAAAATTCTCGAACACTTCAGCTAAGAGAAGCACATCAGTCTTCAAATACAAGTCCGAATACTCTCCAAGAGTTTTTATGTCAAAACCATTCCAAACTCGAGAAGCATGCATATAATTCTCATCAGATATATGACTATCACTAAAGCTGCTGTAGAATTTTTCCTTACTTGGAAATTGTACCTCTTTTAGACTTTGAAATGAAGTCACATACTCATATGGGAAAATAACCTTTTGTTTTAAGTAAATCAATCTGATTCGTAGAATAGTTGTCACCCTTGAATATCTTTTCAGCGATGTCCAGTTTTTCGAGGTAGGAAGCTAGCTTGTCAAGAGAACAAGGCAGGAAACGAAATGAATCAATGAATCGGAAACTCATTTGAATTCCTTTAATATATTTCGTAAATGACATGTATTTTTCTTTTGTTTGGGGCAAGAAGGATAGTCGTCCTTCAAAACTTGTAGCGATTTCTTTTATAAACAAGTGCGAATCGTAGCAAGTAAGATTATGTAATACGACCGGTACAGTCCTGGAATCTGAGTAATTTATATTACAGACATTATGAGCTGGTCCTCTATATCAGAAGCATGAAAAATAATAAAATTAATATTTGAGAAATCGTAAGAAAAATGAAAAAAACAAAAGTAATGTTTTGACTTCTTACCGCCCTGTGAGATGACAATGATCTCAAACCCTTATGTCAGTGCGAGCGAAGACGTTCTGACAAATAAGACAAAGCATAGTATTTTCAAACTCGTTGTTTTCCTCATTTGTAAGTTCATCCATATCCTGCGAATTTTCATGAAAACCCTCTATTTGTGATGCTAGATCTAGCAGCCTTTGAACGAACCAAGCCGCTACGTTCTCTCCTTGTTCTTCTTCTACTTGTCTGTGATAGAGATATCGAGAATGGCTCTCGTCATAACTGCATTTAACGTATAATCCTACACTAAATGCTTTGTGTTGTTGATATGCCTTTTTATCACCGACAACAGGTTCTAACAAGCATTCAAAGTCGGCATATACAATGAATGGAAGTCGCTCTTTCTTATCAAATTTTTTGAATTTGAGAATTTTGTTCCGTTCTTCGGGCAGCTGAATCTTACACTTGTTCAGACTTGCACAGTCCTCTATAGTGATACCTAGTTTTACGTCATTATGGAAATTGTAAAAGCAGCGATCTTACTAGACGAGATAAAACTTTTATCCAAACACAATGCCATTTCGGTAAGTATGCACTATCCATTCGAGTTGTTAATGATTCTTCTTCTTCTTCTTCTTCTTCATCTTCATTGACATAATAATCCTGTATTAAACGAAGATTAGCGTTATACAATTTTTTGAATAATGTCACATGGCAAGGAGATAAACTATATTTTTCCCCATTTTTCTTCAGTGTATACAAATTTATGGATGCATAATTTTGTTTCTCAAATTTAGTAATGTGATTGGTTGTTACAGGAAAATCAATCCCCTCAAAATTCAGTTCTCCTTCAAATCTTTTGTACGTGCTAGCACGGTATGCATGGTTAAGATCTGGATATAAAGCCGACAATTCGGCCCATTTGGAACATTTATTATCGTTATTTCGCTTATTAATACAATCTCTCTTCTTAGCAATTGGTTCTGATAATTTAATATGTGAACTGTCTATCATTGTTAAATTTAAAATTGAATGCAATTTTAAATGTAACAAAGTTCAAAAAATATTCTACATATACAAGCAAGTGTATTTTGCAGAATCATAAAGGACAATTAGCAGGTGTCTATACCGGGTCGGAGGATGACTACGCTTCGAGTCCGAAAGTCGACCTTTTATTTCCTACGGTAGTCCGCACTAATCATTTAGCTTTTAGCAAAAATAATAAAAAAACGTAGCAGCCCCCTTCCAAAAATTTTCACATAAGTTTTCTTAAAGGTGAGTTTTTCCTTTCCACAAATCTGCTATTTAGAGGTTCCATGAAAGTATAAATACAAATGAACTTTTTTTACTCGTCAATATTTCCAAAACTTACAACATAGAACTTATGAAAATCGAGCTGGAGAGTCTATAGCTAAAGGCCCTACCAGACGTGTCTTTCGACAAGGTGGATCTTCCAAGATTGCCGGAGTTTATTCAGGATGTAGAGATGATACCGACACCGCCCGCACCCATTACAACTGCTGGAAGACGAACGTGCTAGATAGAATACGACAACTGCGCCTTTCCTTGGATAAGAAAAAGTACTCACTCTAGACGGATGAAGACTGGGAAAAGAAAACGACCTCGAAAATCGATCGCTGAGAAGATGTTTAATAATTAACATTCTATAACTATAACAATCTGCCCTTTTCAGGGCAATAAAATTTATATAACGTAATTAATTATAATACAATTATATAAAAAATAAGTTTTTTTTCATGAGTAAAATAGATGGTTCTTTTCAACGTAAAAACAAATATATATATGTATGGTAAATGTCTCGATTAGTGGCTCATAAAGGCTTAAAACGTATTACTTTATAATTTAACAGAGAAATTATAACTCGAGTTTTATTTAAACGTCTTTTGAATGAATTTTATTTATTTATTCTTTTTTATGAGAGTTTATAAGAAAAAAGCATACAGATGAGGATAGGCTCACATGTAAAATTTTTCAAAAATTTGAATGTTGTTGAATATACATCTTAAAATTATTGCACTAATGTGTACTAAAAAAATAAAAATAAATGTGATTCTCAAACTTTCAAGATTTTTTCAAGTATTCGAGTTAAAAGATGACGTTTACAGTCGTTAAACATTTTAGGCATTGCATCGGCACAGTCTGTATTATAAACTGCTTTGTTATAAACGCATTCCATTATTATAGAATACATTTTAAAATGCGCTGAACCGATAATACTTACTGAGAGTAGATAAGGTTAGAATATGGAAAATAATTCAAAGACGGGTATATAATTCAAAGACGGGTATTTCTCTCTTTGGATTTCGGCACTTTAAGTGATGGGCAAAAGAAATTGTAATAATAGCAGGTGATGCATTGTAAAAGAGATCTACCGTCTCAAGCCAGACACTGCCGCCTAGTTGCGCATCCCTACTCCACGAGCGGTCCGAGAAACCCCAGAGGCTCACTACTCATGAACTTGCTGCTCATCTTTAAAGATTATGTCGATTTTATTATTAATAAACCACACTTCAATATTTTTATAAATTATTTCATCACTCACTTCGATACTACTGACTCGTCTCTATTTTTTATAAACTCCGATGGATTATCATTATGCGCGGATCGAGATCACACTACATCGAAAAATTTTTCTAATTTATCTTGATTTAATCTGCATGTTAATACATAAGGTTTACCTTCTTCACTGTGCTGGCCCCACAATTCTAAAACACCATTAATAGCTATGAGAAAACGTTGGAAACAATCAGGATTTTTAACATTATCTACTTCACATTCTTCAATCCAAGTTATAGCATCCCGACGACATGCTTCAACTTTAGGGTTTTTTTTTCAGACTAACCGTGTTTTAAAGGCTTAAGATTATTGAGACAGCGGGAGTTCAGGCAATCAAAAACATCATTAATTTTTTTAGTAAAAATTGGCAGTCGTGATAAATGATTGATTTTGTAAACCACCGGAAGTAGCACCTGTCGTTAATGCCGAATAAACCGAATGACTAAAAACTTGTACAGCTAAACTTACATTCATTTTTTCAAAATTATTAGGGTTTATATGATGATCCATTAATTTAGGTGCTGCCTAGCACGGTTTAGAGCGCTCGATATCTCTTAACTCCCGGAAAGCATTCCACGAAACCCTATCACTTCCGATTATAAAATTATAATTAATTAAATTATTTTTAATATTTGTTAAAATGTGAGGATCGTCAAACCCGAACATC
This sequence comes from Megastigmus stigmatizans, assembly GCA_900490015.1. Lineage (NCBI taxonomy): Eukaryota > Metazoa > Arthropoda > Insecta > Hymenoptera > Megastigmidae > Megastigmus > Megastigmus stigmatizans. The sequence goes on along the minus strand of UELV01079206.1, from coordinate 501 downwards.
ACTTTATAATTATTAAATTCAACATATGATCGATGTTTATTTATATTTAATTCGGACATGACCTTTTGATTTGGAGCACCTTGATCACAAACCATATGTCGCACTTTAAATCCTATATCTTCGCTAATATTTAAAACATTAAGTATTATCTCGTTTCCAGTCATATGTTGAACCGCTTAACATAAAAACTAAAACTGATTTAGCCATTCGCTGTTCCCATATACCGAATTCATTACTTACGTCGTGGTATCCTTCAATATAATCTTCCTTCAGACTATATTCAAGCCCGGTTTTCTGCTCATCTCATCCCACATAAGCACAGCTTCTTTCTCGAAATCAGTTTTAGATTCTAATTTAATTTGTAATTGTTGAAAGAGCTGCTCATTTTTATCGGATTTTAAATTTATAATATTAACCCAATTACGAATTGAGGAGATTGACGGTAATGAAATTTTTTTAGAATCTTACCGTATATATATATATATATATGTATATATATAT